>PVJX010014834.1:0-43928 GCA_004027295.1 Dolichotis patagonum | reverse complement strand
CTCTCCTGGATCAATGTTCTCAGGGTTGGGGGCTGGGAGTGTTTTCTTATTTCTCCCTTTCCTCATGTTTTTGGTTCCTTCCATACAAGTGTACAGTGTAATTCCCAGACCCTTTTATTGTTGGTTAAGGCTCCTCTAGAGGGCGCAGGCTAGGAGCTTTAGCCCTCTTCAATAGGTTATCAGAGATTAGAGTTCACCCAGGGGCAGTGTGTGCTATCTCCTCCCTTCTGGGCCTGTCAACCTTTGCAGGCCTTCACTGCATCAGTGTGCACTGATCTCAGGGGTGTGGCCTAGTCCAAGCAGATTCCACTAATCCACTCGGCGAGGGGAGCAACCAGCTGAAGCCACTTCCTTATGGAGTTAGGGCTGTCCTGCCCAAATCCAACATGTCGTGCAGTCGGTTTCCCCTTTCCCGTGGGAGGGTCTTATTCCCATCACTCACCACGTCCACGAGAACTGCTGGGCTCCCCGACCTCCGACTTCAGCACGGCTAAGGTAGGAATTCACGGTGCCTCTGGGTGGGTCGTGTGCGGGGCCGGTCCGGGCAAGCTGCAGGCAGGGCTGTTCAGCTCCGCACTCCGGCGGCTCAAGCCAGTCGCTCCAGCGCAGATCACTTGTTCAGGACGGGCAGGAATTCAGGTGGCTCGAGGAGGGTGCCGTGCTCGCTGATCTTATTTTCACTAATAGTAGCCCCAGGACCTCATATTCGAGGGGTCTTTTGCGCTTTAGTTTCTTCGTGGGTTTACAGCTGAATTCTACAAGAAATTTAGAAAATCTTTGATGCCAATAATCCTTAAACTCTTCAGTGAAATTGAAAAGAAAGCAATCTTTGTAATTCATTCCTGGAGGCAAGTATTACTCTGATACCAAAACCAGAGAAAGACCCAACCAAAAAGGAGAACTATAGGCCAATCTCACTAATGAACATTAATGCAAAGATTCTCAATAAAATACTGGCAAATAGAATGCAGCAAATCATCAAGAAGATTATACATCATGACCAAGTGGTGTTCATTCAAGGAATGCAGGGATGGTTTAACATACACAAATCAATAAGTGTAATACACCACATCAACAGAGCCAAAAACAAAAACCACATGGTCATCTCAATAGGTGCAGAAAAAGCTTTCGATAAAGTCCAACACATGTTCATGATAAAAACCCTTCAGAAACTCGGAATACATGGTGTCTACCTCAACCTTATAAAGGCCATCTATGGCAAACCAACAGCCAATATTATACTAAATGGACAAAACCCAAAAGCTTTCAGTTTAAGATCAGGAACAAGACAAGGATGTCCACTATCACCACTCCTTTTCAATTTAGTTCTGGAAACACTAGCCAGGACAATCAGACAAGGGAGAGAAATAAAAAGAATAAAGATAGGAAAGGAAGAAGTTAAATTATCACTATTTGCAGATGACATGATACTCTATATAGAAGACCCAAAAAACTCCACTAAAAGACTACTAGAGGTAATAAACAAATTCAGCAGTGTAGCTGGCTACAAAGTCAACGCTCAAAAATCAGTAGCATTCCTGTACACAAACAAGAACCTCATCAAGAGAGAAATAATGGAAATATCACCCTTCACAATAACATCTAAAAAAATGAAATACTTAGGAATTAATCTAACTAAGAATGTAAAAGACCTATATGCTGAAAATTACACTACTCTAAAAAAGGAGATTGAAGAGGATATTAGAAAATGGAAGGATATTCCTTGCTCTTGGCTAGGAGGAACCAACATTGTGAAAATGGCCATATTCCCAAAACTGTTATGCATATTTAACGCAATCCCAATCAAAATACCATTGACATACCTCACAGATCTAGAGAAAACACTCTTAAAATTCATTTGGAAACAAAAGAAACCTAAAATAGCAAAGGCAATTCTGGGCAATAAAGACAAGGCAGGAGGCATCTCAATTCCTGACTTGAAACTGCACTACAAAGCCACAGTGATAAAATCAGCATGGTACTGGCAAAGAAATAGACCTAAGGACCAATGGAATAGATTAGAAGATGCAAGTATAAGTACAAAGACACTCAGCCACCCGATATTAGACAAAGGGGCTAAACATGTTCACTGGAAGAAGGATAGCCTCTTTAATAAATGGTGCTAGAAAAATTGGCTCTCCACATGCAGAAGACTAAAACTAGATCCATTGCCTATTACCATGCACAAAACTAAAGTCTAAATGGATCAAAGACCTAAACATTAAAACAGAAATACTAAATCTACTGGAATATAAGGTAGATAGAAGTCTTGGAGACATAGGGGTAGGCAGAGAATTCATGAACAAAACGCAAACTGCGCGGGAAATGATTCAGAGTATCAACAACTGAGATCTCATATTATTGAAAAGTTTCTGCACTTCAAAAGAAATCACCATCAGAGTGAAAAGAAAACCCACAGAATGGGAAAGAATTTTAGCCAGCAACCCCTCAGACAAACGACTTTTATCAAGAATATACAAAGAATTGAAAAACATCAACCTCCCCAAATTCAAAGACCCTCTCCACAAATGGGTATCTGAGATGAACACACAGTTCTCAGATGAAGATATACAAATGGTAAATAAATACATGAAGAAATGTTCTCCATCACTGGTCATTCAAGAAATGCAAAGTAAAACAACATTGAGATTTCTTCTCACACCGGAAAGAAGAGCTGCCATCAAGAAATCAACTGATAACAAATGTTGGTGAGGCTGCGGGGAAAAGGAACACTGCTCCACTGTTGGTGGGAGTGCAGACTGTTGCAACTACTATGGAAATCAGTATGGAGAATTCTCAGAAGACTAGGATTGGAAGCTCCATTCAACCCAGCTATTCCCCTCCTGAGTATTTTACCAGAGAAACTGAAAAGTTCATTTCACAATGATATATATGCACCCATGTTCATAGCAGCACAATTTGTAATAGCTAAATCTTGGGAACAACCAAGATGCCCATCAACTGCAGACTGGATGAAAAAGATGTGGTATTTTTATACAATGGAATATTACTCAGCTATAAAGAAGGATGATCTTGAGGCCTTCATAGGGAAATGGAGACAACTTGAGACTATCCTCATTAGTGAAATAAATAAGAATCGTATTTATAAATATCACATTGTGTCTCTAGTGTAAAAAGTAATAAGAACTGTAGGAGTAAGAAAACCCAAAATGTGTAATTGCTGCTGTAAAAAAGAGAGGAAAAGAAAGTGCTCTAAAGGATATAACTGCATGTGTGTTTAAGTGTGTAAGACAGACCATATTACTGTTTTTGTTAGAATGTTGAGCAGAACTGTTAACAGTCTCATTGTTTGAATGTGTACTTTGTATGTTTTAACTTTGTAAGTTGAACAACTATTTCCAATGATGACAGTATGTAACTTATCAAGTGGCAATTTCTTAGTATTTTTGTTTTTGTTTTTATTTTTTGTTGTTGTGGTTGTTGTTCTTTTTTTTTTCTTTCTCCTTTGGAATTCTGTATTGTTGCTACCCTCTTTCTGTTCTGTTTGGTTGTGTTTTTTTTTCTTCTCTTTAAATTAAAAAAAAAACAATAAAAAAAGACATAATTTCACAGGGTTCAGTCCATGGTTAGCTCACTCTAGGGAGAGTTTCCAGGCATAGCCAAGGAAAGATGCTCACCCAATGTTACCAGCATGGGGATGACATTGAGGAGGAAGAGAGAGGGAGACAATATAGCCTCCAGGTCACGCGCCAGTGATGTACTTTTCCAACCTAACGGCAGGTTTAGATATGAACTCATCGGTGGATTCCTCCACCGACAAACAAAGCATCCCCATACTCCAATCGCCTTCCAGAAGTCATACATCTAACACAGGAGACTCTGGGGGATATTTTAGGTCTAAACCATAACAGCAGGTATGTACAGCAGCATGTTGGTCATGCGGTCAACGGTCTCTGTCTACAAAGTATCTGTCACTGTCATACAGTTGCCTTGTTTGGTAACAGTTTTGTTTGGAAAGTTAAAACCAATGTATATAAAACAATTCAAAAGTCATAAAGAGCAGATGTACTCAAGTGCTAATGGGATCCACAAAATATAATTTAATCTTCTCAACCCCTTCCAAGGTAAGGATTGTTGTCCCCATTTTAATTCAAAGAGACAAGGCGCAGAGGAACAAACCATTTGCCCATGTCTCACCGAACATGTGGAGGAACCTCAGGGCTCTTCCCACATTTACCTCACTCATTCACAGATTGAGTGAGATTTCACTGCCTCTAGACAAGAAGGACACAGCAGAACAAAAGTCATCAGGAAACATAACATGAGTGAATGGAGCCTGGACTTGACTCTGAACAGCTAACAGAATTTGGGTAGGCAAAAACGAACATGTAACACACCCTAAAATGCAGAAAAGCATGCAGAAAAGCCCAAAGGTGAGAATAAGCCCAACCCAAGAGGGCCGAGGGAACAGGGAGGTAGAGCTGACTGACTATGGGAGTAACAAGCGAGCAGGAAGTGGGAGCTGATGACGACGGTTTTGAAACTAGGGGAGGGTGAGAAACCTCTGAACACATCGTGATCAGCAACAGGAAACCACGGAAGGTTTTGAGCACGCGAGAAATATCAAAAGTTACAATTTAGGGCTTGGGATAGAGCTTGGTGGTAAAGGATGCGCTTAGTACGCACAAGATCCCGAGTTCCACCCCCAACAACAGTAACAGGTCATAGCTTAGGCCAGTGGTTTCCATTTGTATCCTCCTTCAGGGAACAGGTGACAACACTTGAAAATATTTTTGGTTGTCACAGTTGAGGATGGTGATACTGGTATCTAGCATTTTGAGGTCAGGGATGCTGCAAAACAGAGTACAGCTCTCAGAAAGGTTCCCCACCACAAAATATTATCCACCCAGAATGGACCCAACAGTGAAGGTGAGAAGTTCTTGGCTAGGAATACAGTGTAGCAGTGGCTCTGCAGTGAATAGAAGACGGAAGCAAAGAGCCTGTGGCAGGTGCTCCTATGTGGAGGCAGCAGAGAGACGAGGGTCCAGAAAGGAGCAGCAAAGAGGAAGTGATAAACCCTCCGGGCTGTGCTTTGCAACCCCTCTTCCAAAAAGCTGTCTACAAAATTAAGCATAGAACCTTCTGCTTCAGGTCACCTAAGGATAGCTTATTTTTTGTGATTTAAAAACTGAAAATGGTATACAACTTCAAGAAAATTGACACCTTGCAGGTGTAGGACAGCAAATTTTAACTTTATCAGAAACATGTTCTTTCTTGTTTTAGAGCAGAATGTGAAGCAAATTTGGCAAAATGTTAACATCTGCTAAATTTGGATGGTGGGTACATGAGTGTCTGTTATATTATTTTCTGTACTTTATATATACTTGCAAATTTTCATGATTAACAAGAAAACAGGATAGGAGAAGAAAGAAAAAAATGCCTTGATGTGGTAGTGGATAGCTTTCATTAAAATTTTTATCCATACTTTCCAATGTCATTTTTAATTAGTTATATTTATGACTATCATATACATATATACACATCATAAAAACTGACCAAGAAAAAATAGATTAGCATTTCATAGCAATGGTTAATAATCCACCTGTTCTATTTGCTTCTCTGAAATACTTGATAGTATGAGTGTATTAATATTTCAGTATATTTAGGTAGATTTCAATGTTTTGCTATTTAAAACAATGCTGGAATATAGAGCTTTGTGTTCTTATGAAGGATAATGATAGGGAAGATTCCTAGGAATAAAATTTCTGCATATATATTTATAATTTGATACACAGCAAGACTGTGCCCTCCCCCCAAAAAAACCATTTGTGGGACATCTATTTCCCTCTACATGTATTGGTGTTTTACATAATCACTCTTTAAAACATCCCATGGAAATCTACACACAAAACTGAGGCAGTGTGCCAAGCCAGGACCCTGGGCATGACTGACCAAGGACTCCGACTCCAGCTGATGCCAGGGCCCATGTGCCGGGCCAGGGAGGACCCAGGGAATGACCAGCTGTGCTCCTCACCCCCAGCCAAATTCACCCCAGCTCCTGGGGACTTCACAGCACAGAGGTTACAACCAACAGACTGATCTAATTGTAAAAAAGAGCAACGCCCAGGAGGAGAGCTTCACCGGGGGCTGAAGCACCACCCTATTGTAGAGACTGAGTGAGACACAGCTTTAGGAGACAAGTGCAGAGAGTGAGAGACAAAGATCTCCTGGGATTCCTGGCAGGGCTGGGATCTGACCAAGGAGTTCACAGGGCCTATATTCCGCTGTGGGAGGGCGGGCTTGTGAATCACTGGAGGGGGTCTGAAGGAAGAAGGCAGTCAGTCTAGTTACGCTGGCCCTGCTGTCTACATTCAGCGGAAACTCATTGTCTGAAGTACTGTTGGTCACCATGGGGCGACATGTCTCCACCAAATTCATGGCCCTCTTATTCCGTGTAAGGGATGGTCATGAGTGCTTTTATCCAGCTGATATTTGACGCTACTGAATTTACTACTACAGTCTAGCTAACATAGTAATGGATGAAAAGTAGTTTTCTGTCTATGCCAATATCTGGATTTCTTGGGGATCATAAATAACATTTCATGTACCAGAACTCTGAACATAAGCAGAGGTAGCAATTCTAATATCAGATATGGTAAAGTTCAAGCTAAAACTGATCAGAAGAGACAAAGAAGGTCGCTACGTACTAGTAAAGGGACCAATCCAACAGAAAGAGCTAACACTGATAAACATATAATAAGCATCGAGTACTGGAGCACCTATCTGCATAAAACAAACACCGATTGTTACAGCTGTGTCTAGATGTCTCCTCAAAGTTCTCGTGTCTTAGTTACTTTTTACTCATCGCTGAGACAAAATACCTGATGCCCAAAGTTGGGAAAGGAAAGGTTTATTTCTTACAGTTTTTGGAGGTTTCAGTCGATACTCAGTTGGCTCCAAGGCAGGGTGGCACGGCGGGGCCACAGTTCATGGCGGCTGCAAACAACAAGGTGGAAACCGGCAAGAGAGAGACACATCTTCTTCCTGCCATTACATCACATCCTGGCTCCACCCCCTGGGAGGGTGTAGCACTGACACCACCAATCCAAGCGCTAGACAATGAACCAATCACAAATGCACAATGCAAATACATGAGGCCTGGGGGCCACCGACGTAAACCATGACACCTCACATGGCAGCAGGTAAGGCTTCTCCGAGGTAGCTGGATCTATAGTGGGTGGTGCTGGGATTCAGTGGGCGATGCTGGGATAAGGGTGTGTGATTACTAAATGTGGTCATTGATTGGTTTGGCATAGTTCTGAATGTGAACAATGTGAAGGCCCACCCGGGAGTGAGTGCTACTTGCTCTCGGGCATGTAGCCTGGAGAGTAGAAGATTCGGAAAGCGGACTGCTGTCAGTGCTTGCTGCGTGCTGCTTACCATGGACTATTTCTGCTCTGCAATGCTCCTCTGCCATTCTACCGACCTGGCAGCCATCCAATTATGAACTGAAACCTCAACAGTGAACCAAAGTAAGCTTTTCCTCCTTTAATTTTGGATGTCAAGTATTCTGTCTCAGCAACAAGTAAAGTAAGATCCTAATTCACATTAAAAAATCAAATAAATACTAGCACAATTGTAATGGAGAATTAAGATTCTCCAACCAATTTTCACAAAGAGATAGATTAAACAAAAAAGTAAAGAAATATTAGAGTAGAATCACACCCTTAAACATACAGACTTAACAGATATCTACAGAGCATTCCATTCTTCTACAACAGAATATATACTCTTTTCTAAGCACACATACTAGTCCACAGAACCTACTTACATAAATATAAAGAGTCAGAAATCACCCTGTGTGTATTATCAGACCACAGAGCAATGAAAGTGGAAATCAATGGCAGAAAAAAACTATGGAAAAAGTAGAAGCACCTGGAAAAATGAGTAACACACTCCTAAACAAACAATACATCACAGAAGACATCAAGGAAAAAATTTATAAGTTAATGAAAATGCCTAAATAACTCACCAGAAACTCTGGGACACTATGTAGTTCTAAAAAGGAAGTTCACTGCAATCAATGCTTACATAAAGAAAATAGACCAAGCTCAAAAAATAACTTTATAAGGAACTTTAAGTGTGTAAGAAACAACAGTCCAGGCCCATGTCAAAACTAAGAAGAGAAATCATACAATTTAAAGCAGAAATCAGTGAAATCAAGAATAAAAACAAAAATAATACAAAAAATCAACAAATTGAAGAACTGATTCTTCAAAATAATGAACCAAATAGAAAAACCCTTAGCCAAACTTACCAAGAAAAGCAAATAAAAGACTCAACATTGATGCGATTAGAAATGAAAAGGTTGAAATCACAACAGACACTGTCAAAATCTAGGAGATAGTAACTACTATGAAAAATAAATTCCAAGAAATTGAAAAATTTTGGAGAAATAGACAAAATTCTTTGGTTCAGACAAATTAACAAATCTAACTCAAGATAACACAAAAATACTAAACAACCTAATAACAAGCAATGAAACAGAGTAAAGAACCTACCAACTAAAAAAGCCCAGGACCTGACAGATTCACATTGAATTCTACAAGTCCTATCAGGATGATATAGCCAAATTTCCAAAACTCTCCAAAGAAAGTGAAAGAGACAGAGTACTTTCACATTCATTTATGGAAGATAGCATCACTCTGGTTCCAAAATTGATTAAAGACACAACTTTAAAAGCTACATACTAATCTCTTTAATAAACATAGATGCAAAAATCCTAATTAAAAAAAAGATACTATCAAATAGAAGATAGATCATTATCAAAAAGACCATACATCATGACCAAATAGGTTTCATCTCAGAGATACAAGGATGGTTCAACACATACAAATTACTAAATGTAACACATCACACAAACAGAAGCAAAGTAAAAAAACCACACACACAATAATATTAGTAGATGCAGAAAAATCTTTCAGCAAAATAGAATACCGCTTTATGACACTAACTCTGAGGGAACACCAATATAGTGGAGTGGTAAGCAGTAGAGAAAGACTCCAAGAGTCACTGTCCAGATGCTAGAACATAGCAACATAAGGAAGATAAGGAGGAGGGCAGTTGGTCTCCTGGACCCAGAAAAGATCTGAAGCATGAATTGGAGCCCACAGAGAGAGTGAAGAGAGAAACTTCAATGAAGGAGGAATGAATCAATGAATGAGTCTGAGCTGAGTCAGGGTGCAGGCTTGCTGAGATTACCCACCACCCCGCCAAAAGCTACTGCTGGCTCGGTGGGATAAATCAACACAGACTGGGACTCTGTCTTCACATGTTGTCTTCCGATAATAACAGAGACAAACCTCGAAGTGGACTCTTACTTTTTTTTCTTTTTTTTCTTCTCTGGCTCTCTCTCATTTGTTTCCTTGTGATGGTGGTTTTGTTTTTGTTTTTTCTTCTTCGTTGTTTGATCTTCTTTTTATATGAGTAAATATGGTTCCTAGCACACTGTAGATATGGTTCTGTTCTGTTCTTCTATCTCTTCCTTCTCTACTTCCCTCCATCCTCTGCACCAGTTTCCTGAAGTTAGTGTGATCCCCGTTTGTCCTCCAGCCTTACTCCTAATCTCTTCCTCTTCTTTTATGTCTCTATTTTCTCCTTAACCTATTTTAAATTTTAGTCCCTGAGGGAAAAATTGACATATAAGGATTGGACACTGCAAATAATTTTCTGGTTTGTTTTAGATTTTGTTATATAATCATAAAATCTAGTTTACACAGTTTAAGGTGGCAAATTAATGGTTAGCTCATTTTGTCAATTTTTAGGCTGCATTGTGACAAGTGTTCTAAACAGCTGTTTTTCCTGGTATTCTAGGACTAAGACTGACTAAGGATCGCAGAAAATACTGTGACACAGGGCCAAAGAACCAGGGTCTGTGTCAAACAGGCAGCAACTTCTCATTCCCAACAAATTGGAGAGGTAGGACTTTGCAACAGACTCAAAACCCCAAAGCCAGCTACCCCCGGAAGAGACCTCAGAGAAGTAGTCATTTCCTAAGGGTAATAAAGACTAGCAAAAATCAACCCACCATAGGCAACTTACAAGCATTACCCCAGAAATTAAACTAAAAGAAAAGAAAAGAAAAGAAAAGAAAAGAAAATGAGAAGATACTTAAACAAGGTGCAATCCCACACAGTTCACCAATGGCAAACCCAGTGGGCAATGAGGTGGGATAATCTGAAAGCCTCCTACCTGGCCTGTCTGAAATGGTAACAAAAAAGCAATTAAATGAGTCTCTAGGAAAAAAATCAAATCAGAAATAATGTCTCAGATAACTGATAGTGTCTAATGAAAACCATTCTTAGTGATTCTAGAGAAAAAACACAGAGAAAAAAATAAAGGACCTTAAGAAAATTATGGAAGCCATGCATGCTCAGCCTAGGAAAGAAATAGAATCCATAAGACAAATTCAAGCAGATATCCAGGAGAATAAAATTCCACTTAAAATATCTGCGGCAGATTAAGCCAGCATGAGAACAGGATCTCAGATATAGAAAACAGGCTTGTGATTAGCTATCACGAAAATAAAGATTTCTTAAAAATATCAAGGGAGCCATGCATGGGCTGCCACCAAACCGGGAACGGCCAGACCCCAACTCCTTCCAGTGTGCGGGCTGGAAAGCAAGAAGTACCAATTCTCCCCCCACCCTCCACCATAAGTGACCAGCTGATCCAGAGAAGCACAGGCTGTGCTGATGGCTATGGAGGTGAAATGCAATAGGATGCCCTTGGTGCTTCCCTAAGGTCTAGGGCCAGGGATCTGATCATAGGTTCAGAGGAGAGCAGTAAGCAGTGTGGCATCTGGGGAGATCTTCTGAGGGTTGCAGCCATTGTTGATTCCCTATGGTCTTATTTTGACATCCTATATTGTTTCCATTGTTTTGTTGGGTTGGTTTCAATTCTCTTTTGTTTTGTTTGATTACATTAAATCTGATGGCAGGAGCAGCTATTTCAAAGATAGCAAGATACATTATGGTAGCAATTTTGGATTTACTATTGACTTTTTTTAAAGTCCTTTATTGCATTCATTTTCTTGTTTTTATTGTTTCTATTCTATTCTGTTTGATTTTTACTATGTCCAAAGTAATCTGCAGCTATTTTGAAGACATCAAAAGGCATTATGGCAACTATTGTTGATTTCATAATGTTTTAAAGTCCTGTATCTCTTACACTGGTCTGTTTTGTTTAATTTTATCCTCTTTAAAATAAAATAAAAATATCAAGGGACTATGAGAAATCAATCCAGCAGCTGCTAGATGAGGCAAAGAAGAATAACTTAAGTTCGATTGGAGTCAATAACTTAAGTTTGATTGGACAGGAGATATCACAAATGTTATAAAAAAAACTGTTCACAGACATCATGGCAGATAATTTCCCTGGTAGAGAAAAAGAACTTGATATACAGATAAATGATATTCAAAAATTAGCCATGATCAAAAAAAATCTACAGCCAGACATATCATAGTCAAGATTCCAGAAATTCAACACAAGAATGGAATCTTATAAGCTATAAAGGAAAAGAAACAAATCACTTATAAAGGAAAACCCATCAGAATTACAGCTGACTTCTCAGCACAAACTCTCAAGTCAAGGAGACCTTGGGGTGAAGTATTTCAAGTTCAAAAGGAAAACAGCCCAGATTGACATACCCTGAAAAACTATCTTTCAAAATTGATGGAGAAATAAGATACTTCCATGACAAAGAACATCTGAGGAAAATTATAACTACCAAACCAGCACTCCAACACATTTTGAAGGACATTCTAGAAAGAGATAACAAGAACTACAGATCCATGAACCCCAACAGAATTAATCCACCAGGTAAGCAAACAATTAAACACAAAGAGGTGGAAAATAGGAGGAGCCAACAATAGGAAAATAACATGACAAGGATAAGTCAATACATATCATTTATAACCATCAATGTTAATGGTCTCAACTCACCAATCACAAGACACAGACTAGCAGAATGGATCATGAAGAAAGATCCAAAAATATACTGTATGCAAGAAACATTTTTAAGTCAAAAAAAAAAAATTCATAGACTGAAAGTCAAAGGATGGAAAACAATTCTGCATGTGACAGGAACCCGGAAAAAAGCAAGAGTAGCTATCATGTTTGCAGACAAAGTGAATATCAAGCTAAGACTGATTAAGAAAGATAAAAAAAAAAAAGTCCTATGTTTTTGTAAAGGGAACAATCCCAGAGAAAGAGATAACAACCATGCAACCATGAATATATAGGTAACAAATACCGGTGTACCTGACTAGATAAGAACTCTGTTAAAGGTACAGAAGGAGAATACCTGAAGATTTATATATTTAAGATTAATATCTTAAATATATAAAGAAGTAAAAAAAATTAGACCACCTAAAAACAAAAGGGTATGATCAAGAAATAGGCAAGTGAAATGAGCAGACTCTTCTCAGCAGAAGAAATGTAAATGGCTCGCAAATGTATGTAAAAATGTTCCACATCCTTGGCCACTAAGGAAATGCAAATTAAAACTACACTGAGATTCCATCTTACACCAGAAAAATGGCAATCATGATAAAATAACAAGGCAACAATAACAAATGTTGGCATGGCTGTGGTGAAAAAGGGACCCTTCTACTACATTGTTGGTGGGAATGTAAACTAGTACAATCATTATGAAAATCAGCATGGAAATTCCTCAAAGAATTAGAATTAGAAATTTCGTATGGCCCAGCTACCCCCACTGTATCTTCCTCCAAAGAGCTAAAGGCCTCATACTATGACAATATATGCAAACCAGTGTTTACAGTACTGTAATTTATAATTTATAATAACTAAACCCTGACTAAACGATGATTTGATAAATAAAATGTATGTTTACATAACAGAATACTACCGGGCTATAAAGAAAGTCAAATTTGGAACATTTATAGGAAAACAGATGCACCTGGAGAACATAACACTGAGTGAAGTAGATTATAGACACATGCTTAAATACCATATACTATCTCTCATTTGAGTATTGTGAAGTACAAAAAAAGAACCCAATAAAGGAGAGATGGACAGAAAGAGACAAGGGGATAGACCTCTCGGAAATGGAAAAGGGTCCAAGGAAACATGGATGCAAGGAGCGGGGAAAGGAAAATAAGCAAAATATAGATATGCCATGTGCAGGAACCTAATAACCTCAATGAATATAAACATTATATGCCATAGGCATGAAACAAGAATAATAGTATTAACAAAATGAAAATGGGGAAAGGAAATTTAGAGGAAGAGGGAGGCAGGAGAAAAGAGGATTAGAAAAAAAGATCATGCTGTATTATATACCTGTACCCACTCCCCAAGATGATTTTAAACTGCGTGGACAGGCATATACTGACAAAAAATAAAGAAACCCACTTCACAGACACAGTCACACATACGTGATGTCATAAATGTATGGTATAGGGTTAATAGAAAATTCTTTGAAATAGTTCTATCAGAGATCCATCCGACCACGGCCATGGCGGAACCCAGGAGCCTGCACAAAGAAGCAATTTGCCCATCCTCTTGGTAAGCACCTCCCTCCAGCATGAGCCAGGAGGAGAACCAGTAGTGTCTCTTGAGCCTACTGTGCACGGGCTTGGAATCAAACATCCCAAACACAACCACCACCACCACCACCCCGTTAGCAACTGGGGACAGAGGTCTGAGCATCTCTTGGCAGGATGACTGTATGCAATATTGCAAATATGAGGGGGTCTCTGCTATCTTCTCTTTGAAAGCAAGTGTTGTTTTCAGTTTTGTTTTCATTATGATTAATTGCTTTACTCTATTCAATGTTCTCTTTTGATTGATTTTATAATGTTCTGCCTTTGATTTGATTTTGCTATACTTAATTGACTAGACAACTATTGTGAAGATAATGAGATATACTATGGTACCTATTACTGTTATCCAGGTAACCTTCTGTGAAGTTCTGTAGCAAAGTCACTGCACTGTCTCAATTGGCTTTATTCTGTCTTGTTCTGTTGTATTTCTACTACCTTCAAAAAAAAAAAGAAATAGTTCTATCAGTAGACAAACATTTAAATAGAAGGTGGTATACCTGCACATTTAAGTTCTATACATACTATTAAGCTGTTTAAGAAACAATAACCAAGCTCTCTATTCAAACCAGAGGGAAAGATCTTGAAGGCAGAGGAACAAAGCAGAATGCAGAATACTTCATTCACTACGACTATTTGTACATAAAGTGTGGATAGCAAATATGCATGTTTTCCTGTGTGTACAGTAAGTATCTCTGGAAAAATACACAAGATAATGATAATATGATTGCATTGGGGGGAAAAAAGTAGGAGTCTTGGAGAAAGACCTGGAATGTACTTTCCATAAACATTTTTATATCACTTTCCAACTTTATTTTTTGATTCTTTAAATGTACTAGCTACTCACATAATTTATACAATTTGAATTAACATGTTAAAAATTGAAAGTGAGAGATGAAAAGTGCATTAATGCTCTTAAGCATGCAGCTTCCTCATTGCTGTTAAAACTGAACGTACTTTTATGGTTATTGGTCACCTGTATTCATTTTCTTGTGAACTGTCAACTCACATCTCTTTCACATTTTGTTATTGAGCTGCTTTTCCCCCCAATTCTCTATAGGAATTTTTATATAGTAAAGATTTTAGTTTTATTGAATTATATTTTATATACCATGAAAAGCAACAATTTTAAGTGTACAACTTTAAGTGTACAACTTTAGGTATAATTTTAAGTGTACAATTTTAAATGTACAGCTTAGTGGTTGTTAAAGCAAATTTATGGAATTGTGTAATCACCATGGTATATTTAGGATTTTAACTCATTCCAGAGTTTCTTGATACCTCTTGATTATGTAATTCTTCACAATATAGGTAGATGAAATGCTTCCCCCAACTCTAATGTCTTTTATTCTAGATTACGAATCGACATTTTAAAATTAATCTAGCTACATTTGAAACACTTTTCCTTCAGTGTTGGGGCTCAAACCCAGGGTTTTGCATATGATAGATGAGAACCCTCGACCTGAGCTGCGCTCAAAATGACAAAAGCTGTCAAAAAACAAGGATCAAATACAACTCTCCTGGGTCATGGAGAGGAAGCAAAGCAAGGCAAGGCAGGACAAGAAAATCTTCCTGTCATTTTCACTTTTTTTTTTCTGAGACACGCTACCCAACACGCACAGTTTAAAGGAGGATAGTTTTATTTTGGCTCTCGGTTTCATGGTCAATGGACTTCCGAGAAGAAAGAGCAGGGCACAGAGGCATGGCAAAGAGAAGGCGCTAATCTCATGGAAGACAGGAAGCAGAGAGAAGGAGATGAACCCTTCCCAGTGCCTGTCTTTTCCAACCTGGCCCCTCCTCCTAATATCATATTTAGTTATAGCTCCCCTCTGCTCCAATCCCCTTCCACAAGTGCTGACTCAGTGCATGAGACTTTGGGGGGTCAGATAAGCATAAGCCATAACATTTTGCCTGCAAGCAGACTGTATAAACTGTTATTAACTTTAACATTTTATTTGTGAAAATTAAATATGTGGGGTCTGGTTTAGTAGTGGGGACTGAACTCACAACCTTGCGTTTCCCAAGCAGGCACTTACACTGCTGAGCTAAGCCCCCAGCCCTCTTCTGTTGGTGCCTGAAACTAGGTATCACCACCAAAGTAATTTTGTATTAGAACGTAGTACAAGAAAAAAATGTATGACTTCTGAACATTTGTGAAAAACATCCATATACAGGTGTATAGGTTGACTTACAGAGCTTAAGAATAATTTTTAAAAAACTCTTAAACTTCTAGGTTTTTAGGAATAGTCTTAGGTTACTAGGGTATACATCCAAATCTTTCTGTCTATACAGTTACACTTTGTAATCACAAAACTCTACTGCGTCCCAATCCTGAAAATACTATAAAAGGATTCTTAATTTTCTATCCTTGAGCAAAGTGTGCCGCCTGACTCCTGAGAATTATAGGCATGTACCCCTATGCTGACCAATTCTTTAAAATTTTAAATGTTACACTTCTAAATAACTTTCATCTTTCAGCTGTTCACGTACACTATTTTTTCTAGCAACCAGAAGTGTGTATGTTCTTTTTACTTTCTCCATAATCAGTATTTTCAGGGTGTCTAAATAATTCATAACATGACTGTCCTGCTCTATCCTTTAGGTCTTCCTGCCAAATTGTTGTATCCAAATGGATTTTTTTTTTTTTTGAGACAGGGTCTCACTATGTAGTTCAGGCTGGCCTTAAATTCATTTATGTAGCCCAGGCTGGACTTTAACTCACAGCGATCCTCCTGCTTCAGCCTCCCTAGCACTGGAATTATAGACATGCACCACCACGCCTGGCTTCCACATGAATTTTTTAAAAAGAAGTAGCTTTAGTCTCTTCCGGCACAGTTGGAAATGTTTTGTATTTAAAAACCACAAGCACATCATGTAAGTTTCAGTCACCATCCAACTTTCTCTCCCATATGGATTCAGAGACAGACACTTAGACCGCTTTCCCACATCCAACTTAAAAAAGATAAAATCTCCTCTGAGATACACCATTTTGATAATGATCTTTTTCTATTTGAGTTTTCATCTCTGAAATTCTAGACGAATCTAGAAAATGGGCTCATCCCATCAGTCCCATCAAAACATTGCCTGGTTTTCCTTATTAAGACTCTTCTGAAGATAAATCTTAGCATAAATTGGATTTTAAAAAGCAACTTCTACTTAAAGAGATCTGTAAGAAAGAAAGAAAAAGAACACACACAGCCAAACTTACACGTCATGTATAAGGGTGCTGAAAACACCATCTTCCCCTGAACCCAGTGACTGTTTTCTAGATTTTACATCTGTTCTGAATTTCCTTATTTTTTCTGATACATATGTCCTGCCACCAAGGCAGCTAAGCAGACGATGAAGTTAATTTGAAGTGGGCAGTGCTAGCATGTATCAGTTCTAGGCATAACAATGAATTGATTCTGAACTCTTCAGCAATTTATCTTAACTCCAGATTAGCTCTCACATGAGATTGCCAGACAAAATTCGTGTCAACTATTGCATGAGACTCGCATCTACTGCACTATCTAAATATTCTTAAAGTTAGCGATAACTGGCACTTACTGATCTTCTTGAATGGAAAAAGTCCCAAAGGCACGTTCGAAACATAAAGAAACTAAAGCATAGCATTTAAAAAAAAAAAAACCTACAACTTTTACACTTATGTGGGAAAACAATGGCTCTCTTTTGAATTGCTCTCAGTTATGGATAAAACAGCAAGTGTTAGGGGCTAGGAGTTTAGATCAGCGGTACTGCACTTTGCTAACTTATGTAGCTCTGAGTTCAATTCCAAGCATCACACACAGGCACGCACACACCAAAAACCTGAGCATGGCTGGTAGTCACACATCTAACCCCAGTACTCAAGAGGTTAAGGCAGGGAGACCATGACTTTGAGGCCAGTCTGAGATACATAGCAATTCAGTGACAATCTGAACTGCTGTGTAGTACAATCCTGGGGGGAGCTTAGTTGTCCAAATGCCCAGAGCTGATGACTGACTTCTGAGTCATGTGCACTTAGTCACCTGTTCCAGGGCTATTTGACGTCATCAGGCTGATCCACATTCTTCTTGTCCAGAAGCAGGACACTGATCAGTGACTTCTGTGACTACAGAACTTTGTGTAAATGAGGTCTTCACCTTGCCGGCGAGGATCCGCCTCCTTCAACCATTTCATTTCAGCCCACTGGCCATGAAGCTAAGGAGTGAAGCCCTTCGGAATGGACGGGTGGGGTGTGTCTGCCAGCCCCCCCCCCCCAGTCTTCAGATCTTGGCTGCACTTAGTCTCTGGTCTCGGAAGACATATTTCTGACTTGCATTAAAGTTAACGGAGCAAGGATGCAAAGTGTGAAGACAAGAGCCAGGCATCCTCAGGTCCCAGCCAGGAAGAAACTAGTGGGCGTCACGCAGGGTCCCCTTTCTGACCAAGTGTAGCCTCGCCTTTGGGCTCTTCTCAGTCTGGTACTCCAAGCTAAGCATCAGTTAAAACTGTCAAGTGAGACTGAATTCATTTGCCATCACCAGAAGAAGAAAGCCTCCTTTAAGTCTATATGGTGTACAAATCTTTCTTAATAAAATGCCTAAAATATTGAAAATTATTCAAAAGTAATAATCTTCAAGTGTACACAGCCAACTTTCAAATAGTCTTATGTAAATCAAATTTTAACTCATAATCAAGAAGAATTTCTAATTAAATCAGAGCACTGGCTAAATAGGCATTGACGTTTACTTTAAATGTAACTGTGGAGGAATTCAGGGCCTCTTCCAAGAAATTAAGTTTTCTGAGAATGCAAATCCTTTGCATTTCAGAATCAACCAGTTAATCAAAGGAGCTATAAAAATTGTCTGATGATAAATTCAGGGAAATAACATTTCTTTCCTCTTGTTCGAAGGACAGTTTTAACTCTTATTCATTCAGCTCTCTGCTGGCCACATTTCTTGGTGCTGGTGGCAGCCGTGGTGATCACGGAAGAGAGGATCTCTGTCCTCGTCATCCTCGGTAGCATGGTCTTCAGTCATCACGTGCCCGGGCCACTGGCACCCGCTTGGCAGTTCAGCCATGGGCCAAGTGAGAAGGGTTGCAAAATTCCAGTCTTATGTGTGGTAAATGCTCCAAATAGCTCCAAAATCTTCCAATTCCACCTTTTGAACCATATGGGACATTTAACAGCCAATCATATGTAATTAAAGAAAAAAACTCCTATGCACAATTACAACCCTTCAAGCATTGGCAAAATCTGTTTTATGGAGAACTCCACTGTAATTCCTTGAAAGAATGACAATAAAAGCTAAAGACAGCAGACCCATACCCAGATAGCTGGAAAGTCTTTCTCCATATAACTCAAAAGTTAAAGATACAATGTTAAGACAAATGGAGATATATATTTTTAAAAAAAGTAGGTAGCCGGGTGTGCTAGTGCATACCTGTTATCCCAGCACTTGGGAGGCTGAGGCAGGAGAACTGCCACAAGTTTGAGACCAGCCTTCACTACACAAGGAGTTCAAGGCCAGCCTGAACTACATAGAGAGACCCTGTCTCAGAAAACTTTTTAAAAAGCCAGTAAAAGTTAGAGAAGTAAAAGCTATATTCATCTTTGACACCCTGCATGGTGCTTGGCACAAAGTAGGCACTTGATAAATATTAAAGGAATAAATAAATATGCAACAACTCATCAGGAGACTATGGAATTATAATTACTGGGTTCTATTTTCTATGTTTATCATCTCCACTTTACCTTTGCATCTGAATTAAAATTGCATTGCTCCAGTAATTTTGCTAGCAATTTCAATGTGCACAAAAATTTATCTGGATCTTACTGACTGTAGGTGGTTTTTTTCCTGACATTTTAGTGCTTTGATTTTGAAAAAAACTTATCTGAAGCTTTGAAGGGTGCTATAACCCTGAAAGTACATTGTATAGTTTTGGTTTCACATTTAAGGCATAAAATAAATAAAAGACTGAACTTATAAAGTGTAGTCTAGTCTAGAAGAATACAATCAAATGATATTTTTATTAAACTGTGGGCCTCAGCCCTAGAGGCAAATGGATTCTGGCCACTCCTCTCCTAAAACATTGGACTTGAGGTGAAAGTCCCTACCAAGGAAGTAATTACTGCAAACTCTTCAGCCTGCTTAACCATTCACACTCACAGCCTCCTGAGTGATAGAACTTGGGGTGGAGCCTTGGGGAAGCACTTAGGCCATGGGACTGGACCCTGATGATTGGGGCAGTTACCCTTTATCAGAAGAAGACAGAAACCCAGCTCTGTCTTTTTCACCCATGTGAAGGTACATTGAGAAGTGGGAGTCTCTTCTCCAGCCAAAAGAGAATATTCTCTAGAACTGAACAATTCATGCACTCTGATCTTTCACTTCCAGGCTCCAGAACTGCAGAAAATAATTCCTGTTGTTTACAGCCACCCAATGTATGATACTCTGCCGCAGAGGCCTAGACCAACACAGGACGTGAAGTACTGCTGCTGCTGCTGCTGCCTGCTGAGCAGCTTTGCTCTGTAGAGGACCACGGGAGGGCTCTCACTGAACAAAGAGCAGTTACCTCTGCCTTAGCTAAACCTGGCCTTATCTCTATGTACTGATGTGGGCAGAGCTGGAAAAGCTATTTCTTCTTGTTTAATTGGCTCTAAGCCAATTAGTAGTAGTAATAGGGTTAATTGAGGTTGATGTGTAATTTTTTTCAAATCCATTTTATTCAAAGATAAGGAAAGAAAGAGAAAGAAAAAAAGAAGAAAGAAAGAAAGAAAGAAGAAAGAAAGAAAGAAAGAAGAGAAAAGAAGAGAAGAGAAGAGAAGAGAAGAGAAGAGAAGAGAAGAGAAGAGAAGAAGAGAAAAAAACAAAATTTCAAAGCACATCAATGGGGGATAACAGTGGTGCATACATTGTGCATTGTCATCCCCAAATCATTCACCCAGAGCACAAGACATCTGCATTCAATTGTCAGAACAACACCAGCACAAATCTTTCTCTTCAGTGAACTCAGAGAAATATATCTTAACTATTTTTTATATACATCTACATATACATATGCACCTATTTTTTCGTTCAGCTTCTCACGTAAATGAAACAATATGTTTACACATGTGTCTTATTTATTTCACTAATGAGTATGTTCTCAAGTTTTATCCATTTACCTATAAAAATGTCCAGCTTATCATTTTTGTGGCTGAGTAGTACTCCATCGTATAAAAATACCACATCTTTTTTATCCATTCCTCAGTCTATAGGAATTTAGGTTGTTTCCAAGATCGGGCCATTATAAACTGTGCTGCTATAAACATGAGTGCACTTTTATCACTGTGGTATGATGCTTTTAATTCTTTTGGGAAGATACCCAGAGGGGGAATAGCTGAGTTGAATGGGGCCTCCAATCCCAGTTATTTGAGGAATCTCCACACTGATTTCCACAGTGGTTGCACCAGTCTGCAGTCCCACCAACAGTGCAGAAGGGTTCCTTTTTCCCCACAGCCCCCCCAGCATTTGTTATTCCTTGATTTCTTGATAGTAGCCATTCTTTCTGGGATGAAGTGGAATCTCAGTGTTGTTTTAATTTACATCTCTTGAATGACCAGTAATACTGAACATTTTTTCACATATTTATTTGCTGTTCATATTTCTTCATCTGACAAGTGTGTGTTCATCTCAGATGCCCATTTTTGGATTGGGTTTTTAAATCTGGGAGGACTGATTTTTTTCAGGTCTTTATATGTTCTCCACAGTAATCCTTTATCTGAGGAGCAACTGGCAAGCATTTTCTCCCATGTTATGGGTTGTCTCTTCAACTCTGTTAGTGATTTCTCTTGCTGTGCAAAAGCTTTTCAGCAGGGTGAGATCCCATTTGTTGATTCTTTACGATAGTTCCTGTGGAATCTGAGTTTTGTGCATAAAGTCTTTGCTTGCACCAATGTCTTCAAGAGTTTTACCTACTCTATCTTCCATCAGATTTAATGATTGAAGATCTTTGACCCATTCTGATTTTATCTTAGTACATAGTGAAAGGTATGGGTCCAGTTTTAATCGTCAGCGTGCATAGAGCCAGTTTTTCCAGCATCATTTATTAAAGAGGCTGTCTTTCTTCCAGTGAAAGGTGTTTGGCACCTTTGTTAAAGATAAGGTGGCTTAGTGTGTCTGCAGTTGTTTCTGCATCTTCTAATGTGTTCCATTGATCTTCAGGTCTGTTTTCTTGCCTCCAGTGTTTCCTTCTAGAAGATTGAGCCCAGCAGGGCGGCAGAGCCAACGCTCCAGTACTATCAACTGGGTTCAAGCCTCAAGATAAGAAGCTATGACTTCCCAGAGCACAAAAATTTACACATCAAAAACTGAGACAACAGCCCCCTAAATGTTAAATCCTACCTCAATTGTGTTACAGAGATTGGTCCTCCTGCACATCCTTCTCTCTGCATATTGCAAGAGTGCTTTTTGGCTTTCTAGTTAGCTCAGCTCACATCACTCATGGAATTCCTAACACTCTCATAGTCACTGTCCCTCAAGCCACTCCCTCCTTCAGGAAATAATCAATTCTCAGTTAAGCCCTGGGTGGAGGCCTTTGTTCCATCAAGCCTCATCTGGACTGGACTCAGGACCCCTTGGCTGCCCATAACTGTAAAGATGTCTCAGTGTCTTTATTCTCGCTGTGGGCTGCACTGGAGGTGGTAGATTACAATTAACTCATCAAAATTCCAATAGCGTTTCCATGGGATTACAAATATAAACTTCCCAGACCATGAGAAGGACAAAAAAAGGACTGCAATATTGCTCATAAGGAAAAGAACCCTGTTTTCTTTTGACTATACAGAATCCATTGAAAAGTAGTCTTAACAGATTCCCAAGAAGGCCTCTTCTAGCCCATAAATTATGCTTATGTACAGTAAGAAACCAATCAAATGTTCTCTACTTACAATCTGAATCATGAAGTATGAAACACAAGAACAAAAAAGTTCAAATGGAATCACTTTAAAAGTTGCCCTGATGTTCTTAGTTCCTGGTCTCTCGATTCCAGAACCAAAATGCGGTTTTATCCTTTGAGCTGTTGTTGGTCTCCCAGGGTCAGGATGACAGCAGAGCCAAGTCCAAGGAGGTAGGAGGTCAAGGAGTGACATTCAGGCTGGCCGGAGGCACACAGAGTGTCGCAGGCTGAGCAAATCGGGCTCCAACCACACCGCAGAAACCAGCCTGAACTCCAGTGGAACTAAAGGTGTGGGCAGGCTGGGATTATCCACGGCCCTAACAGAAATCCGAAACTGGTTTACTGTGATTAATCAACCTGGGCTACAACTGCCAATGACAGGAGAGACACACCCTGAGGTGGACATTTCTCCTCTTTTCTCTCTCCTTCTTTCTGGGTTTTTTTTGGGGGGGGGTATTTTTTTCTTGATTGTTCTTGTTTTTATGTGTGAACATTGTTTACAGTTTTGTTGTTGTTGTTCTGTTCTTGTTTTTATTTCTTCCTTCTCTCCTTTTCTCTTGTCTTCTTCCACATTTCCCAAAGTTCACATAATCTTCCTTTGTCCTTCAGCCTTGCTTCTAATGTCTTTCTCTTCTGTTTCTCTATTTTTCCCTCTAGCCCCTTTTAAATTTTCTCCTCTGAGGGTAAATTTGCCATATTTTAGGCATATTTACTGTATACAATTTTCTGGTTTATTGTATATTTTGTTATATAACCACAAATCTAGTTCATATGGTTAAAGGCAGAATATTAAGTTACCACAGTCTGTAATTTTCTAGGCTGTGTTCAATGCTACCATTACTGCTGATTGCACAACTTTACCCAAGGAGACACAATTGTTCTAATCAGTTCTTCTTCCTGGTATGCCAAGAATGAGATTTCCTAAGAGTTATAAAAATTATTATAGACCAATAACAAAGAACCAGAGGCTAGGCCAAATAGTCAGAAACTACTCATCACCAATAAACTGAATAGGTAGGACCTTGGAACAGACTTTAGATCCAAAAGCCAGCTACCTCTGGAAGATATTTCCAAGTAGTCAGTTTCTAAGTGTTCTAAATACTAGCAGTAAAGTTATTTGCCATAAGCAATTTGCAAGTGTCAACCCAGGAATTAAACTAAAAATAATAGAATATGCAAAGATACTTGAACAAGATGCAAGTATTTCAAGCTCTAAAATAAAACAACCTCCATCTCAGATTAATGTATCCCACAAAACTATCTTTCAAAATTAATGCAGAAATTTTTGTGACAAAGAATACCTGAAGAAATTCATGAGCACAAAATTAACACTCTAAAATGTTCTAAAGGACATTCTTGAAAAAGATAGTTCATCAAACAGAATGGTTGTATTGTCATTGTTTGACTGTCCACTTTTTATGCTTTGATTTTGTGACTTGAGCAACTACTTCTAAGATAACAATATGTAATTTATCAACTAGTGATTTCTTACTTTTTTAAAAATTCTGTATTATTTCTCCCCTTTTTTCTGTTTTTCTTTTTTTCTAAATAAAAAATTTTTAAAAATAAAAAACAACCACAACAACAACAAAACCATGATGAATGCTGCTATTGAGTGTCATCTAATAGAAAGGCAGCTTCAGAAAAAACATTACAGTGTGTCCTCTTCCACCTTATTCATCCTATCTGTCACCATTGTCCTCAGTTAAAATAACCATGAAAGGTAAATATCCTGAATTCATTCAGGAGGTCGAGGCAGGAGTGACAGGAATGAGGACTTCCAGAACTGCTTCATAAAGCGGCAAGAGCATGGGGCAAGTGCACTTGAGTAAAGGTGGAATACTCTGAAGAGGATTAATGGTAATGTGTAATCTTTTTTAAAAATTTAAATATTCACCACATGTTTAGATCACACTTCATAAGTAGAACTGAAACTCATGATAAGTGAAATAATCCAGGCACAGAAAGACAAGTATCACACTATCTTACTCCTATGTGAATCTAAAGAAGTTGATCTCATAGAAGTTGAGAATAGAATGGTGGTTACCAGAGATAAGAACAAAAGGATGAAAGGGAGCCGGAGACAAGTTGATCAGCAGATACTAAGTCATTGTTAGATAAGAGAATTGCACAGTGAGGTGAATGTAGATAATGGTTAAGTCAGCCAACTTGCCATTGTTGTGACAAGATAACTAAGCTCATGACTTGGAACTAAAAAAGGTTATTTTGGCTCATTGCCTCAGAGGCCAATCCATGCTCACTTGTCGATGTTGCTGTGTGACTTTGGTGGCATCACATAGTAGAGGAGGGCTGGAGGGCTGGAAGCCAAAAAAGAAAGAGAGCAGAAAGGCCAGCACCCCACTGTCTCCCTCAAGCCTGCCCCAGCAACCTCACTTTCTTCCACAAGGCTCCACTTCCTATCCCACCTTCCTACCACCTCCCAGGGGTGTCACAGGCTGGGGACCTGCGGGGCATATCCAGAAACAAACTGTAGGAATAGTGTACTATATTTTTTCTAAGTTAGAGGAAGGGATTTTGAATATTTTTACCATAAAAATAGTATAAGTGTTTGAGGAGATGGATATGTTTACCCTGATTTAAACATTGCACAATGTATACATGTATCAAAACTACATATTGTACCCCATAAAGATGTACAATTTTGTGAGTTTAAAAAGAAAGAAACAGGAAGGGGAATAACGGACACAGAAGAAATATCCTTATATGGTAAGGGTGGACATTTCAGAGCTGACATGGCCAAACTCCGAGCCCGAAGAAGTCAGACATCAGAGTTCTTCTCCACACCCAGAATTCTCACTCTGTGTGAAACACTAAGATCTCCACTTTTTAGAGGCCCACCTATAGGCTACAGAAGTCTTCGGGAAGCTTTTCGTCTCACTAGGTCTCATGTGTTTCCCTTGTACTGAGTACTTGTTACAGGACACATCCATCCTAGAGGTGGACTTCAATTTACCAAAACTGAGAATTCAAGAGAAAAGACTGAGCTATCACTCTGGGCCAACCAGTCCTTCAGAAAGCATTGTTCTCTAAATGGAACTCAGAGGAAGGGCATGTCCCTGCTTGAGCAACCTTTGAGACCAGGGTTGGGTTTTTCATCAGCAACAGAAGAACAAAAGCAACCAGGACAGGTAGCTTGACCACATCTTTGGCAGGAACTGTATGAAGAGGTATAAGGAGCAGGCATTTGGGGCCATTCAGTTATCTTTCCTGCTGCAGAGTTTTCATCGGGAGATGATGCCAGGTGTCTGACTCTGAAAGGAGCAGAAAATTATGGAGCAAGTAGCATCCTAAATGTTGGCTTGGGTTTCCAAGAAGCATACTCACATTCCATACATGACATCAGAGACTGAAGACCCAGCCTGGGGGATTGTGGAGCTACTAGGAAAAGAAATCCTAGACAAAGATAAAGGAATAACAGAAGATTTGAGGAGAAGACAATCCATATCTCTGATGCCCTACTGAGTTTGCTTTGATGCAGGGTGTAGAAGATACTCGGTATTTGCTTACTAGGTGGGAGTTGAACAGGAATTTCAGAGCTGTATACAGATATAGGTAAGAGTAAGAGCCAGGAAATAAAAGAGGATGCGTCAAGAAAGAAAACAAAAGATTAAGGAGAAAAGCGTAGGCAATTCCTAAATTTAAGAAATGATGGAAACAGAGTCCCATGGAGGAGACAGAGGCTGACAAAGACTAGAGTTGCTCAACTTCAGGACGGTTGGCATTTGGATTCTGATAATTGTTTACTGCGGGAGGCTATCGGGTATTTGTTTAGCAACAGTGCTGGCCTCTTACTCTGTAGAAGTCAGTAGCCTGGTGTGGAAACCCATAGTATCTCCAAATATTTCCTGTGAAGAAGGTGTCTCTAACTGAAAAAAAAAGCTGATTAAAGATTAAGAAGGAAAATTAGAGCAAATTATGCCATGGAAGACCAGGGCTTAACAATTAATTAACGATGTCAAACACCTAAGAAATAGTACTGAGCAAAATGAGGACTGAAGGGAACTGCTAGGCCAGAAAGACATTGGTGAGGGGCCAGGGGTTTAGCTCAGTGGCTTAAGTGCCTGCTTGGCAAACACGAGGTCGTGAGTTCGATCCCCAGCACCAAAAAAAAAAAAAAAAAAAAAAGACATTGGTGAACTAATTCAGACGAGTTTTTACAGAACAATTGAGGTGGGACAGCAGAGTGGCCAAATGTCTGATTGTAAGTAATGAATGACATTCAAGAGTTAAAAACATATTTAGCTGAGCCGGGTGATCCTTGGGAGGTTTTTTCCAACCCTGAAATTGTATTATTATAGATAACCTCTAAAGAAGCTCTCTCGGGATCCCCTAAGTTCTAGTCTGCTGGTAGCGGTTAGTGTATATGCAAAACCAGTCATATCTCTGGTTTCCCCACGCACGTCGCATGAAAAAAATCCAAGGAACCACGCATTCTGGTGCAGTCTGGACCCACTGCATGAAGAAGACTAAAATATGATCTTCTTTATGTCAGCACATAACCAACAGCTAGGCAATAAAATCTACCAGACCTTCACGGTAGCTGTGACTAGAGAGAGGCGAGGCCAAGTGAATCCGAAGGTACTGACTTTAAGGAGGGCTTGAGAAGGAAGGCCGGGGCCTGCTGAAAGTGATTGTGCGTCATCCAAGAACCCTACTTCATCCCAGGGCTGGCTGGATGAGCAGAGTGCTGTCTGCTGGTCACATCAGTAAGTGTCACGGGACCCCTGCCTACGCCACTGTCAGTGCTCCTTTCTGCCTTTGAATAAATCATATTAACGTCTATGTGAGCAGAAAAAGAAATTGAGAGCAAAGATCACATTTCTTAACTATGAAAGAAAGCACAGCAGAGATTTTTAAAAATTTAATACTGCATTGACAAGTGGGAGTTTTAGTCCTTGGTTTAGTTACTAATAAAAGCTAAGTCATCTCCTTTCTCTGTGTTATTTCCACACAGGGAGTTTGAAGTAGGTGGTCTTTTGCTTCCCAAGGACAGTAGGCGGTCACAGTATGTTTCCCCGATTGAAGCTACGGTTACACTTCAAACTGTGGCTTGTGCAATCGGCAGTCCCACTAGTGACAGGGTCAGCTCCACCCTAACAGGCACCAAGCCTCCGTCACACACCACTGAATTCCCAGGACCCTACAGCGCTTGATAAATACTGGTTGAAGGAATACTTCTATCTCTAAGAGCACCTCTAAGACAAGATTAGTGTAACTTTAAATACAGTGATTCTTCTATCACACTCTGTTTCTTTAAGTTTTTGTTAAAACCCAGCTGTGGGATGTATTATAAGTAGCAATATTCTAAAATAGTTCCCACACCCCTGATGTGGATACCGCGACCATCTTGTCTTATGACTTCTGGCTAAACCAATATTGGAAACTGTAAACGAAGTGAGCCATTTTGAAAGACAAAAAAACCTCAACAGCATGAATCCTGTTATGTTTCTCACCTGTCATGAGGAGGTTAACTTGCCTTGGGACACCAGAAAACAACAAACAAGAAGGCTACGCATAGTGAAAAGAATTGGAATATAATATTGAGTTAAGATGTTTTCTCCAAGGATAGATTGCTAGGGCTGGAATTCCTGGACATTGAGAAACTCTGCAAGTCTCAGAGTTATACTCAGGGTGTGCTCCTCAGTCCTATTAAGGAAATTGCTTCAGTCTAATTAACTGGAAGGTGGAGAAAAGAAAAGAGGCAAGTGGAGGGGTCAAATCCAATTGAACATTCAAAATTATTGGAAAATCGAAAAGATTATGCAGATTCTGCATCCTGGAAGGGACTTCATATTGTTTCCAGTTTTGTCCTTTCCATAGCCAGGAACCAGGATGGTAAAAATGAAACTGGTAAACATTCAGGTAGGAGCAATATCACATACAGTGTGACTGATGGTTTACACTATCTAAGGATCAAGTCTAACAAATAAAGTCTTTGTAGTCAGACAGATGGTGGTTTAAATTGCATATTTATCACTGGTTGTCTCTAGGGAAGTTTCTTAACCTCTCTAAGCTTCACTTCACATATAGGTGGAATACAATTTGTAATAATGTTCTTATATTGAGATTGTTAATAGAATTGAACAAATGCCAACAGCATTCCTCACAGAACTAGAGAGAACAGTTCTAACATTAATATAGACCAGAAGAGTCCTAGAATAGCAAAACCATCCTGAGCAACAAGAGCAAAGCAGCATCACAATCCTAGACTTCAAGTTATACTAAAAGCTACAGTGATAAAAATAGCACGGTATTAGAACAAAAACAGACATGTGGGTCAATGGAATAGAAGAGAGGATGCAGAAAGAGCCTTAGGCATATTCAACTGTATGATCTTTGATGGAGGGCCCAAAAGTATACATTTGAGGAAAGATCACCTCTTTAACAAGTGAATCTGAGAAAACTAGCTATGCACATGCAGAAGATTGAATCTACACCCATATATCTCACCATGTACTACACTAAAATCAAACTGAATCAAAGATCTAAATGTTAAAACAAAAACAAACTGTTGCAAGATGAAACTCTTGAAGGCATAGGCATACACAAGAACTTTCTGAACAGAATGCCAACTGCACAATAATAGCACCAATAATCAATAAATAGGATCATGTCAAGTTAAAAGACTTCTGCACAGCAAAAGAAGCAACCAACAGGTGAAAAGACAACCTACAGAATGAGAAAAAGTTTTGCCAGCCATTTCTCAGATAGAGGGCTAATATTTAGACTATATAAAGAACTCAAAAAAATTAGATGCCCCAAAGTAAAGGATTCAATTAAAAAACTGGGCAAGTGAAAAGAATAAACATTTCTCAGAGGAAGAAGTACAAATGGCCAATAAATACATGAAGAAATGTTCATCACTTCTGGCTTTTAGAGAAATGTAGTTTAATGCAACACTGGGATTTCACCTTAACTTCAGAAAAACGGCTAAGATCAAGAAATCGAATAACAAATCCCGGCAAGGTTATGGAGAAAAAGGAACCATTCTATAAGATTGGTATGAATGTAAACTAGTACAACCATATGGAAATCAGTATGGAGATTCCTCAAAAACTGAAACTAGAAATTCCATTTGATTCGCCATTGCCCTTCTTGGTATCTTTCTGATAGCCTAGAGAATTACAGTGATACACATACATCCATGTTTATAGCAATACAACTCGTAATAGCTAGATTTTGGGAGGAGCTTGTATGTCCATCAACAGAAAATATGGTATTTGCATACAATGAAAATACTACTTTGCCATAAAGAAAGATATACTTGAATCATTTGTAGGAAAATTGATGCACCTTGAGGCCATAATGTTAAGTGAAATAAATCAGATATGCAGACTAATACCACATGGTTTTATTTGTACATGTTTGTAGTACATGATATTTACATTCATTTCAGGCAGTACTTAACATATTAATGTTTTTATTCCCCATCCTCCCTTTCTCCGTATCTAGACCCTTCTCCCATTTTGTTTTTTTGTTCACATTTGTGACACATCATAATTACATTCACCATGGGTAGTTGCTACACACATGTGGCACATCTTAAATCTTTTTATACACTCTTTCCTTCTCCCCCTCCCAACCTCATTCTCTTGGTCCCTGTCCCATTTGCAAAAGAGCTATATGATAAACCCAAAATATAAATAAAGGGGAAAGTAAATGAAGAGGAAAGGAAATAGGGAGATAAATCTTTTGCAAAAGGGAAGGGGCCAGGAGGTGGAGGGAAGGGGATTTAAAAAGAATTGAGATGTGTTACATGCTTGTACCAGCTCCCCACGAGGAGTGTGGCCATTACATACTGCTAACACGCACCAATAAAACATAAAAACTGAAAAAAATGACTGAATGAGACAAGGCATGTAAAGCACTCAGCCAAGGCCCTAATATAAAGCAATAGTTACATAAATGTTACTATTATTATATTACTGTTATGATTCCAGTATAAAAATCAAGTTACTGACAGATACCACCAACAGACTCAGAAGGAGAAGAGAACACCAGTGGTGACTAAGACTAGTATAAAAATTCGGTCCTAGGTATCAGCTATGTGGCTTTGCTTGGAGATTAATTTAAAATATTTTATGAAGTTATGGCTCTAAATGTGCCACAACAGAAACATCAAAAAATACACAGAAACTCTTAGAAACAATTTTTTCAGAACTCTGGAAAAAAGTCAAAGATTCATAGCAGCCAAGAAAATACTGAACCAAGAAAAAGGCGACCAAACAAGGGTAGGAGGGAGACACTAGTGGCATTTTAATTTGCCCTCGCCTACTCCTTTTCTGTCTTACTGTGGATCTTGAAAATAAAGCCCACACTCCCACTGTGGCACCCTGGTACTTGGTTCTGGAAGGATCGGAGAAGATCTGATTTGCAATTTACTATTTGCCAGTTCTAACATATCTGGATATCTGCAAAGTGGATTAAGGAACTCATCTCTGATTGCCTAACTCACTGAAACAGGAAAGTTCTGGGCACCAGTCCAGATGTTATGAAAAAACTCATAGCAGCCTGGGGCAAAAGATTATAAGGAGGAAATCCTGGGGAAATTGTTTGGGAAGGGAAAGTATTCAAAAGTACCTGTGTGAGGGCTGGGGATTTAGCTCAGTGGCTTAAGCGCCTGCCTGGTAAGCACAAGATTGTGAGTTTGATCCCCGGTACCAAAAAAAAAAAACTACTTGTGTGAACTGGAAAGTATTAAACCAGGGCAGAACACATGTTCAAAGAAGATCAGATTAGACACTAAACTTCAACCTTTGATTAATCATCAGAAGTGGGAAATAAAAATTAGAGCAGACCTGTGAACGGTGTTAAGTGCTAGAGGAGTGCCGTAAAACAAGACCAGCCTTCAAAGAGGGGGAGAAATAGTTTGCTGTTGCTGTTGTTTTATCTTTGTCATTTTTTATGTGATTGTTCTAGGAAATTTCTCAAAACATTGGGTAAGTAGAAGCTAACAGAAGAGAAATTTTGTAAGTAGACACAAGGCGTATAGCATTGTAGCAATCATTTAGAAAACTCACTAGAGAAACAAATTATTATAGTCATTGAAATGAAGAGCAAAAAATCCCAGGGAAAGAAGAGAATCTGATTTCTAGACTTATAATATTATAATATTCAAATATCAAGTTTACAGCAAAAAAATAAAATCACAAAGCATACAAAGAAACAGAAGAATACAATCTATTAAAAGGAAAAAAAACTATTGACAGAAACTATCATTGAGAAACCTCCACAATGGTCTTACTAGACAAAGACGTTAAATCAACTAAAGCCTACAGACCTAGAGCACTACACACGATAATAACATGAAGCATATTCTTCATAAGTGAATGTGTAACATTATCCAGAACAGATGATATGTTAAGCCTCAAAACAAGTCTCAATAGATCCAAAAAAGTTAACAATACACAAAAGTATTTCTCTGACCACAGTGGGATAAGGCAATGTTATGGTTTACACCGAGGTATCCCCCAAGAGCCTTACACTTTCATATGCAGGGCTTTGATGGGCCCTGTGGCTAACTTACGGTTCAAGAGTAAGGCTGGAAGAGGTGGGTCATTGGGGGCATGATCTGGAAGGGTATCTCTCCCTCCCTGGCTCCTCCCGTATCTCTCTGAGATCCATCATCACTGACTAGAGGCCCAGGTGCACAAGGGGGCTCTAAGGAGGTCTACCAGAAAGTACAAGTACTCAGACATGGGAAGCAAACCAGGGAAGATACAGTAAATCCCCTGCATACAAAAGATTTCCATTCTGGAAGAACATGTGTGAGTTGGATTCATCCATACGTCTGACAAAGTGAGTCTTACACACCTTTGACACAAATATACAATGTAAAGTGTAAAAACACCAAGCCTTCCTCTTGCTTCTGGACATCCCGGGCGCTGACTAAGCACTCTACACTGTCACACTGTATAGCACACGGCAGCACAACTGTGACAATACCTAGCAGACACATGAGCTACTTCTGCAATTTGTTTGCATCTATAAATGTCCATAATATGAGATCTGTTCATATCTGTAGAAGTTTGCAACTTGAATGTTCATAAGTCAGGGACTTACTGTCCAGAGAATCAACCTGAAAGAGAACGTCACCAGACTGGATCCAGTATCAAGGGCATTTAAAAATGGGAGGAGAGTCACTTCTGGACCATAGCACCCCTCGTATCCTAGCATTACGGCTGGCCTCTAGTTGCCCCCTCAAAGCCCGTGCACTCATAGGTGGAACTTCTGGAGGTGGCTGGGTCTAGGTCAGTAGTGGTGAATCTATGGCATGCTTGCCACAGCAGGCACACGGAGCCCTCTTTGTCATCACAGGGGCCAAGTCACCCCACTGTCACCCCAGCATCGAGTATTCAGGTTTAATTGCAGTGCTGGCACTTTTTGATAAGTGAGTTTCAGGTTGCAGTTGGGAACTCAGTCTCCAAAAGTTTACCATCACTCATCTAAGGTAAGCGATGCTGGGATGAAGGGTGTCATAACAGGATTAGTCCACTGACTGGTTTAGCATCCTTCAGGGTTTGGGTAATGGGAAGCCCCATCCAGGTTGTGGACTGCATACAGCCTGATTGGAATAGAAAGAGGCAAAAAGAAGGCGGGCTCAGCTTTCTGCTGCGGCTTGCTTTCTGCTTGCTGCCTCTTGTCTGCTCTGTCATGGACCTTCTCCTCTGCCGTGCCAACAATAGTCTGAAACCTCTACAAACTGTGAACTATAATACACCTTTCTCCCTTTAACTTGTGGGTGTCAGGTATTTTTGTCCCAGCAATGTGAAAGTAACTAAGACACTAGGTCCAGGAGATATGCCATCTCGGGAGTGAATCAAAAGCCTGAGGGAAAGAGCCAGTGCTCTAGCAGCAGCCATACCTCCGGGATAGCTCCTAACCTATTTCCCACCCGCTGAGAGACGCGCACAGTGGCTGAGATATTTGCAGGTCAGGGCACCAGAGAATCACTCAGAGGACAGAGACTGAGCTAGGACTGGTGGGCCTTAGGTAAGTAAAGAACAAGGGCATGGCACTGATTAGAGACTCAGAACTGGCCCCTGGGGAGCCCTACCTCAGGGAGTCAGAGGCTGAAACCAGGGAAGGAAAGTGGTTCAAGTGGCACTAGAACAGACACCACCCCACTGAGCTTCCAGACCTGGGGGTTCTGTGCACCAGATCTGCCCACTGCTCCCTTGTTCCCACCCCCAACCAAAGGTTGCTAAGCGTCTAAGCCCCAGGCGCCCAGAGTTCCTGGGATGGAAAGGGACACTTTGTGAGCGGTAGAGAGGGAGACTGGAGCAAGCGCCAGGAGAGACGCGGCTTAGCCAAAGGGTGTGACACACTGTGCTGTGCCGCCTTGTCAGCAAGCGAGCAGGGAGACCCGGGATGATCAAGGAGGGGAAGGGGCTGAGACGAAAAAGCCCAGTTAGCAATCCAAAGACTGCGTGGTGACCAGCCACAGCACACACGCACACACAATTGAAAGCACCTCACTGTGAAACAAAGGCACAGGCCTCGCGGCCACGGCCGCAGGAGCAAACCCGAGCCTCAGCGCAGCGCAGACCGCAGGGGAGCCGGGCTCAGAGGTCCGTCCCCTCCACAGCTCTTCACTGCCTGGCCAGACCCAGAACAAACCTGGGGGTGGTGGGTTGCTCAGCCTGGCACAGGAGCAAGCAGTAGACGGGAAGCGCAAACCAGAAAACTCTCTGGGGCACAGTGACCCTCTGCGGAGTGCAGAGGAGCAGAAGGAGCCAGATCCCGCGGCCAGCGCCACCATTTGTGAGCCCGGAGGAGAGCTCCCTGGCTGCCCGCAGCCTGCAGCACGGACGGGACTGAGAGGGAGGGCGCTGTCGTTCTGCGTTTTCATAGCAGTTGTGTGTAGGCTTGCTTGCTTTCCTGCTTCCTTTTTCTCTTCTTTCTCCCACCTCTCCATTCTTTTCCTCCTCCTTTCTCTCTCTCTCCCTATATATATGTATAAATATGCACATAGATATACATATGTACACAGTAGTGTGTGTGTGTGTGTGTGTGTGTGTGTGTGTGTGAAAAGGATGAGAATTAACCAGCGCTTTAATCTCAATTGTACCTTTCATGGCAACGCATGGTAGACCTCACCAGAGCTGTATATAGAGGATTCCGACACGAGTACACCAGCATTTCCACAGCTTCCCTCAGTCTCCACTTACGTTTCCCTCGCTCTACATCCTCTTTCCTGTTTGCACAAATAGCCTCTGAAACCTTCTGCTGTCACCTCCGCGCATTATAAAATTACTGTCAACAAAGGTTGATCACTTCAGCAATTTGTTGTCATCTCTTTATTTTCTTCTTTCTGATCAACTTCTTTTCCTCTTCCTTTTTCCTTCCCTCATCCTCCACATCCCAGACTACGTGTCAGTAGTAATATATCACTGTGTTTACGGATCACTGAAAAGAACGGGTGAAATTATTAAAACAAAATGTTAACGTGTGTGATCAATAACGGTTGGCTCCGTACCTGCTGCTCCACCCAGCAGTGGTTGTCACCACGCAGTGACTGTACACTGAGCCAGTTGAAGGGCTGTAAATACCAAACCAGAACCAAAGCCAAGACTGCATCACCGAGAAGCACACACTAATTAAAAGATCTCCAAAACCAGCAACAGAGGTTCATTCGTTCGTTGGTTTACTGTAATTGGCCCTCAATTCTCAGCACAAAAGAATAAATAGAAACACAAAATAAGGCAACCAGATGCCTCCCAGATTCTCAATGCCCCCAAAACTGAACTCATGGACACTGATGGGGAAAAAGTAAATATTCAAGTGGATGAGATACATGAGAGGCAAAGGAGAAACAAACAGATCAATAAACTGTCCAGCGAGCTCAAAGATAATGTAGCTAACAGATAAGACACTTACTTGATAAAATCATCAGCAAACTTAAAAAAGACACAGACAAGATGGTACAAGATATAAGTGGTCATTTTAATAAAGAATTAGAGATCATGAAAAGATATCAAGTGGAAAACCAGGATATAAAAATGTCTATTGAAAACATATGCAGCCTAGATGACGAATGTGAAGACAGTGTTAGAACTAGAAGCCAAGATGGATGCAGAAGACCGTGCTCACGAGACCTCTTAACGCACAGCGGACCAAGGAAACTGGATCTAACAGCTGTAATCTAAGAATTCATGGAGTTGAATAAAGACCAAAGGACAGCACAAATTGATGGAAATGTATTTATCAAAAATTGTGGCAGAAAATTTGACAAGTTTTAAGAAAGAATTCAACTTCCAGAAGTACAAATACAATCCCAAACAGCCATGATTAGGAAAAACAAAACAAAACAAAAAACCTATTCATGAAACCTCGCAGTTAAAATTTCAGAAGTCGAATACAAAGACAAAATTTTAGGGGCTGGGGATTTAACTCAGTGGCATAAGCGCTTGCCTGGCAGGCACAAGGTCATGAGTTTGATCCCCAGTCCCACACACACACACACACACACACACACAAAGACAGAATTTTAAAAGTTGTTAAAACCATTGAACAACTTATAACGACAGTCCTATCACAGTTACAGCACATGTCTCAATACAAACCTTAATGAGCTTGGAGTGAACCTTTTCAAGATATGAAAGAAAACAAAAAGAAAACAACATTTAACCAGATTATACATCCTGAAAAACTATCTTTCAAAATTGTTGGAAAAATAAGGACCCTCCATGACGAAGACGAAGAGCACCCTAAGAATATCGTGACCACAAAACCAGTCATTCAAAAAGAACTCAAGGAAATCCTGAACAAAGATAATGAAACCAATAGTATCACAGAGCCCAAAGAAATGAAGATATCAAGTAGGGTGAGCACTAAAGAAAAGAGAAAAATGAAAATGGCAACAGAAGCATAATGCAATGGCACGCATACCCATGTTTATAACTGCAAAATCCAAAGAGCTAGATCATGGGAGTCACATATATGCCCATCCCCAAACAAATGATACAGAAAATGTGGCACAGATACACAATGAAGTTCTACTCAACCATAAAGGATAAATCTGTAGGAAAATGGCTGGCCTTTGAGACCAAAATACTAAGGGGAACAAGTTAGGCACAAAAAGTTAAATATCACATGATTTCTCTAACATGAGAGAGCCAAAGTTAAATTTAAAGCACAAAATAAGAGGAGCCTGCTAAGGAACAGGAAGGTAGACTCTCTAGAGACCAGAAAGGAAAGGAAGGAGAAGGGAGGGTTGAAGGGCAGTAAAAATGATCAAGATGTGATTTTTGTACACATTAAGCTCCCAAAATTAATATTATCACTATGTATCAGAAACATATACTAATAAATATTTTAAATAGAAAAAGTAAGATCTTGAATCCATAAACTAATTTCCCAATTTAAGAAACTAGAAAAAGAACAGCAAACTAAATTCAAAGCAAATAGAAGGACAGCAATAATAAAGATCAAAGCAGACATAAAGAAAATCAAGATATTTTTAATATGAAGAGAATCAACAAAACTAAAATTTATTTCTTTGTGAAGACTAACAAATTGACAAATCTTTAGTTAGGCTGACAAAGACATAGAAGAGGTAAATAATTAAATAAAAGTGAGAGCATTACTACTGAATTTACAGTGATAAAATGAGTAGAAAGCACCACACAAACAACTGTAAGGTGACAAATTAGATAATCAGGATGAAATAGAAAAATTCCTAACAACACACATTATCAAAATTTCAACAGAGCTTAAATAGCATTTGAATTCATAATCAAGACCTTTGTATTACAAAAAATCCAGGTCCAGAACCTTCACTGGTTAATTCCACCAAACATTTAAGGAAAAATTAATGCCAATCATTCTTAAATGCTTTTTAAAAGTACAGGAGTTACTTTCCTATTCATTCTATGAGGCCAATAGCATTCATATCAGAGCCATATAAACCAACACAAGAATAGAAGATTAAATGCCACCTTTCCTTGTAAATATAGATGCTAACTGAATATTAAAGTGACTATTAGTAAATGGATTCCACTCCAGGAATGCAAGGGTAATTAAATTTAAGATAATCAATTAATATAAAATATCCCATTAAGAGAACAGAAAAAAAAAAAAACCAAAGCACATTATGATTTCAATGTGTCTCAAAAAAGGGTAAAGACATTTGACAAAATCCAATATTCTTGCAGGATTTAAAAAATTTGGAAAAGTAGAATTGAAGGAAAATTCTCAGCTTAATAAGAATATCTGAAAAATCTGCCACCAACATAATCCTTCAAAGTGAAAGGCCGGAAGCTTTCTCCTCAAAACAAGACACGAACGCCACTTTCACGACTGCTATTCAACGCTGTAGTGCAAGATCCAGCCAGAACAATGTAAGAAAAGTAAGCAAAAGGCATCCAATGGAAAAAAAGGAAGCTCGCATCATCTCTGTTCACAGACGATATGATATCTAAAAATCCCAAGAAGCTGCTAGAGCTAATAAACCAGTTCAACAAGTTTGTACGGAGGCAACACAAAAATCACTTGTGCTTTCTTATATGCCACTAGTGAACAATCTGAAGAGAAAATTAAGAAACCAATTACGTTCCATAGCATCCGAAAGAATAAAATACCCAGGAATAACTTTACCAGGAGGTGACAGATGTGCTTCCTGACGCTATCAAACAGGGCAGGAAGAAATTAACAAAGTTCTAAATAAACAGGAGTACATTTTACGCACATGGATTGAAACGATGTCAGTTCTATCCAAAGTAACCTAAAAATGTACTGAAATCTCTATGAAAATTTCAATGATTTCTTTACTGAAATAGAAAAATTCATCCAAAAGTATATATGGAGTTTCAAAGGACCCCAAAGAGCCCAAACAGTCTTGAAATGAAGAACAAGGTGGAGGACACTCACTTCCCTGTTGCAAACCCTGTTTAAACAGAGGCAAAGGAGTGAGGCATGGCCGGCTGCTGGGGAAGCAGACTGCTGGGTAAGTCCCAGGACCCGCACACAGAACCGTTCCCATGGACCTGCGTGGGGACCTCTTCTGCTAACTGGGGCAGCCTGGGACGTGGTGATGTCAGAGGGACCATCTCCACCGTCTCTCCACTGCTGCCTTGCCTCCCAGAAGCACGCTCCCCGCCTTATCATTCTACTTTTACTTGGCCAAAACTGCTCTGCAGAGCCTCTTTTCTTACTTTTAGTAAATGTAGAGCTTTACTACGTTTGTGCTTGTCTTGACCGATTATTTGCTCTGTAAGGGCCTAGAAACCACCTCTAGGGGAGACGGCACCACTCTGAAACCCAGTAATAAAACTACAATAATCAAAGTGGTGTGGTACTGACATAAAGATAGACCAAAAAAAAGGCAGTGTGGGTGTTGGAACTTAGGGTGCTGAGCAAGAAAGCAACCCGCCCGCCTTCCTGGTAAGCAGCCATGGCTCGGGCAATTGGCGGGTGAGCCAGGAAGAGAACCAGTCAGTGTCTCCCCTGAGCCTACCGGCTGCACGGGCTAAGAATCAAACACACACCCTATCCCTCCCTCCTTCCCTCCTCATTAGCAACTGGGAGCCAAAGGTCTGAGCATCTCTTAACAGGATGACCCTATGCAATATAGCAAATAATGGGGGGTTCCTTCTATCTTGTCTTTGAAGGCTAATATTGTTTTCACTGTTTCGCTTTGTTCTGATTGTTTTGCTTTATTCAATATTCTGTTTTGATTGGTTTTATAGCGTTCTGTTTTTGGCTTGATTTTGTTATACCTGATGGAATGGACAACTACTGTGAATATAACGAGATGTACTATGGTACCTATTACTGTTATCCCGGTAACCTGCTCTGAAGTTCTGTACCAATTTCACTGCATTGTCCCCCCCCCAAAAAAAGGTGGTGTGGGGGTGCACTCCTGTAATCCCAGCTCTCCAGGAGACTGAGGCAGGAGGATCACAAGTTCAAGCCCAACCTGGGCAACTTAACGAGTTAGTAAGTCCCTGTCTAGAAATAAAAAAGAGATGGGGATGTAGCTCAGTGCAAATGCTTTATGTTCAATCCCCATTACTGGTCTAAAAAAGTGAGACAAATAAAACAAATAAAAACGAGAATTCTGAAATAGACCTATACATATATGACCACTTGATGTTCAGGCCAGCTAGGATGACCATCATCATCATCAACAACAGAAAGTAACAAGGATTAGTTCGGAGGATGGAGAAAAATTGGAATCATTTGTATATCATCAGTGGGATTATAAAATGTTGCACCTGCCCTGGAAAACACTTTGGTGTATCATTTAAAAATTAAACATAAATACCCAGGCGTGGTGGTGCACACCTGTAATCCCAGCACTCAGGAGGCTGAAGCAGGAGGATTGTTGCAAGTTCAAGACCAGCCTGTGCTACAAAGTGAGCTCAAGACCAGTTGAACTGCATAGCAAGACACTGTCTCAAAAAGACAAAAAAAAAAAAAACCCATAGTATTATCATATGACTCAGTAATTTCACTGCTAGGTTTATACCCAAAGGAACTGAAAACAAAGATTGCCTCGATTACATGTAACATATTCAAAGCAACATTATTCATAATAGCTGAAAAAAGTTTTTGCACATCAAAAGAAATCGCCAATAGAATGAAAAGAAAACCCACAGAATGGGAAAAATTTTTCACCAACTGTCCCTCAGACAAAGGACTTATATCCAGAACATATAAAGCATTAAAAAAAAATCAGGATCCTCAGATTCAAAGACCCAACCCAAAAATGGGCATCTGAGGTGAACATGCACTTCTCAGATGAAGAAATGCAAATGGCAAAAAAATACATTAAGAAATGTTCAACCACTGGTCATTCAAGAAATACAAATTAAAACAATATTGAGATTCCATCTCACTCCAGAAAGAATGGCTGCCATCATGAAATCAGCCAATAACAAATGCTAGAGGGGCTGTGGGGGAAAAGGAACCCTTATCCACTGTTGGTGGGAATGCAGACTGGTGCCACCACTGTGGAAATCAGTGTGGAGATTCCTCAAAACACTAGGATTGGAGGCCCCATTTAATCCAGCTCTTCCCATTCTGAATATTTTCCCAGAAGAATTGAACAAATCATACCACAGCAATATATGTGCATCCATGTTTGTAGCAGCACAGTTTGTAATAACTAAATCTTGGAAACAACCCATCAACTGTGGAATGGACAAAAAAGATGTGGTATTTTTATGCAATGGAGTACTACTCAGCTATAAAGAAGGGTAAACTTGAGACTTTTATTGGTAAATGGATGCAACTTGAGACCATACTCATAAGCGAAATAAATCAGACTCACATGTATAAATATCATATTGTCTCACTAGTGTAAAAAAACTCAAAAGAGTAAATAAGATCCAAAATGTAAAATTGATATTGTGAAAATGAAAGGGAAACAAAGTGCTCAAAAGGAAAGAACAATTGGATGGGGGAAAGGAGAAAAGAAAGAAGGGGAAAGATTATATAGATGTACACATATATATGTGTGTGTGTCTGTTAGTCCATCAGAAAGAATAGTTTGTGTTTTCATAGTTTGATTATTTGTTTCATACCTAAATCTCATAATCTAAACAACTACTTTTAAGATAACATTATGCTTTGTTTGACTTTATTATGGGTGATGGTATGAACAGCTGTTTTGAAGAAAACAAAACATTATGGCAGCCATTGCTGATTTAATATCATCTTCCTTAGAAGTCCTACCATGCTTCTACTCTGCTATTACCATCGGTTCTATCATGTTGTGTCTTATTGGGATTTTAATATATGTGATAGTATAAACAAATCTTTTTTTCAAAATGAGATATTATAGTAGCCATTGATCATAGTTATTCGGTTCAGAATGTCCTGTAATTCTTTCATTCTCTTGAACAGTTTTATACCATTGTGTTATGTTTGAAAATATTGTATCTGAAGCTATGCTCAACTATAGCAGAGAAAGAGATATTTTGACAGCTACTGTTAATGTCCGGTTGTCTTATTATAAAGTGTTGTGCTGCTTATGTTGTTCTGTTCTGATCTGCTTTGTTCTACCCTCTTTTGTTTTATTCTCTTTAAAATAAAAAAAAGTAATAAGAACTGTAGGAATAATAAAACCCAAAATGCATAATTGCTACTGTAAAAAAGAGAGCAAAAGAAAGTGCTCCAAAGGATATAACTGCATGTATGTTTAAGTGTGTAAGATAGATGACTATATTACTGTTTTTGTTAGATTGTTGAGCAGAACTGTTAATAGTCTCACTGTTTGAATGTCTACTTTGTATGCTTTAATTTTGTAACTTGAACAACTATTTCCAAGATGACAGTATGTAACTTATCAACTAGTGATTTCTTAGTGGTTTTGTTGTTGTTGTTGTTCTTTTCTTTTTTTCCTTTGGAATTCTGTATTGTTGCTACCCTTTTTTCTGTTTTGTTTGGTTGGTTTTTTTTTCTTTCTAAATAAAATTTTTTAAAAAGATAACAATATGCAATATATTAACTACTGTTAATTTCCTATGATTTTTTGAAATTCTGTATCATTTTTATCCTTTTTGTTTGTTTTAAAAATAAAAAATAAAAACAACTCAAATATCCATTAACAAATGGACAAGCAAAGTGTGCTATAAATACAATGGAACACTATTTAGCCATAAAAAGGAATGTAGTGCTTATACATGCTGTGAGGTGAGGTGAATTAATATTGAAAAACATCTATAAAGAAACAAGCCAGACACAAAGATTTTATAATTCCATTTGCATGACACATTCAGAATAAATCCATAGAGAGAGAGTAACATTTGATTGTTTCCAGAAACTAGGGTAAAGACAGCAATAGAAAGAGCCTGCTTAATTATTAAGAGGTTTTACTTGAAAGTGACAGAAATATTTTGTAGCTAGAGGTAGTGATTTTATAACACTGCAAATTTAATTAAATGCCACCAAATTCTTCACTTTAAATAACTTTATGTTGTTTACCTCAGTAAATTATTAAAAAACAAGAGCACCTAAAATATATTTTCCTGTAAACTTGCTATTTACGAAAAATCCATTCATTAAACATTTATTTGAAGACAAAAATGAGATCCAAATTAGATAATTCTTCCTGGAGAAAGGCCAACAAAAAGAATATAGAGCTGTTTATAGCTCATTGTTAACTTGCAAAGGCTGCTGGATCCTGGCCACCCCTCTGAGAATGTTTCCATCAAGTGTTTGGTAATGAGCATTTCATTCAGAGTCATTTTTCCAAGATAGAGGCCACTCTTTACGAAATGATTCTCTAGGTATTTATAGTTCAATGTCAGTCTTTGTTTTTTTGGTTTGTGGGAAGATTCCTTTTTGAGAGCTCCAATTTGTGACTTAGGAAACTGCAGGAGCCTGAAGATACCTCTCATCGGTGCCTGATCCTTCCTCCTCCTCAAATCCAGCATTTGTAGGGTAGTGCAATAGCTCACAAGGGCTCGCACAACAAAATGCCAAAGACGATAGCCTAAGCCACAGAATTCAATTTTCTAACCATGCTGGAGGCCAGAAGCCCAGGATCAAGGTGCAGCAGGCTGAATTCCTCCTGAGGCTGTCACCTTGGCTTGCAGACAGCTGCCTGGTGTGTGTGCTGAGACTGCGCTCCTACTGCGTTCTTTCACGGCTTTTCCTCTCTGCTTTCATTCCTAGTGGGTCCCTTATGTTTAAATTTCCTCTTGTTATAAGGACAGCGCTCCAGCTGGATTAGGACACATCCAGATGGCCTCATTTTAACCTGGTCACCACCACAAAAGCACTATCTCAAAATACAGTCACGTTCTAAGGTACAAAAGGGCTTCAACCTATAAATTTCAGAGGAACACAATTCAACGTATCACAAGCAGTTTCTAAACTGATCCAACATATTGTAAAAGTTGCAAATTATCACACAAGTTTAAGGTAGATTCAGGCTCACCATTAGCAGAGACAGGCCATACCAAACTGGGTTTTTTGTCGTTTTGTGTTTCATTTTGCTTGTATGGCCAAGAGTGGGGAAAAGAACATATGGCATAACAATGTTCTTAGGCTTTGCAGGTGTTTAATTTTCTTCTTCTAAGAAAGACTTAGTTATCAATGAAGTAATCCTAATCAAGTTCTACAACGTTTTTTACCCTTTTAAATATGTTACATTGAAAAGTTAACAAGATAATGATTTGAAGTTTTAGATCTTGCTCACAGTAGGAAGCATGAATAGTCTAAAGCCATATGTAAAATGGGACAGATTCTCGTCTATATCACTGGAAAGATGTAGAAATAATGTATAGAAACAGCGGTTCTAAGTCTATTAAATGCAGCACTAATATAAGGAGAAATAATTAATAATGTCATCCAGTGCAACCAAACAAGAATGATACAACTACGTAAGAAATAATTTTATGACAGAAAATTCTCGTTAATTTTTATGTAGTCTTTATTTGGCAGCTTAGCTTATTTTCTTTCAGGAAT
>PVJX010014833.1:18583-44031 GCA_004027295.1 Dolichotis patagonum | reverse complement strand
TCTTTCACTATATGCATGGCTTTATACTATTGTGTTATGTTTGATATTATTGTAATTGAAACTATGCTCAACTATAGCAGAGTAAGAGATATGGTGTTAGATACTGTTGATGTCCAGTTGACTTAATGTAAAGTACTGTGTTGCCTATGTTGTCCTCTTCTGATCTGCTCTGTACTGCCCCCTTTTGTTTTATCCTCTTCTAAATAAAAAAAAAGAAGAAAGTTTTGCCTTATAAAAGTGTTTTGTAAAGAGCCATGGATTTAGCTCAGCAGCAAAGCGCCTGCCTGGCAAGCACAGGGTCCTGAAAAAACATTGTAAATTAAAGGTAAAAATGATCATGCTAATAAACAAGGCTGACAAATTCAATGAATCTGAGTTTTAAAATAGGTTAGTAGGGCAGTTACAATCATTGATTCACTGGCCATTGTTTGCTTCCTAGTAGTTATTCAAAGTACAGAATATAGGGCATATCTTGTCTAAACAATTTTAGCAGAAAACATTCTTTTCAAGGAACAAAGAAAAGCTAGTTGTATAATTATCATAACTATCTTGTGTACACATATATTTTTTCTCTTTTCCTTTCTTCTATTCTCCTTTCCCCCATCACAGTTTTTGCCTTTTCTTTTGAACAGCTTCTTCCCAATTCACAATGTCTACTGTGTATTTCAAATCTTATTTACTCCTTCAGTTTCTCACTCTAGTGAGACAATATGATGTTTACATGCACGGATCTGATTTATTTCACTTATAAGTATGGTCTCAAGTTGCATCCATTTACCAATAAATGTCTTAAATTTATCCTTCTTCATGGCTGAGTAGTACTCAATTGCATAAAAAATCATATCTCTTTCATCCATTCCTCAGCTGACGGGCAGCTGAGTTTTTTCTAAGATTTATCTACTACAAATTGTGCTGCTCTAAACATGGGTGCATATATATCTCTGTGGTATGATGTTTTTAATTCTTCTGGGAAGATACACACAATGGGAACAGCTGGTTTGAATGGGATCTTCAACCCTAGCTTTTTGAGGAAGTTCCACTTTGATCTCTATAGTGGTTTCACCAGTTGACACTCCTCCCAACAATGAAGAAATGTTCGTTTTTCCCCACATCCGTGCCAGCATTTGTTATTGTTTGATCTTTTCACTTTCAATTTATTCATTTTTTACTTGAGGACTCAATTTTCCCCAACTTAACCAGTAGAAGCTTCTTCAAATTAAGTTGTCTTTATTTCCACCTGATCCCATTATTTTTCAGATATTAAGACAAGTGGGGAAACTTGAATATGAACTGGATATTACATGATATTATCAAATTATTAATCATTAAAATGGTACTATGGTAATTATTTGACTAGTTGAAATATCTAGATGTTTACAGTTTACTTCATATAGTACAGGAACAAATATGTAATATATTTGTACAGGGACAGAATGAGATAAAGCAAACTTGATAAAATATTAACACAATTAAAATCTGGTAACCTATAAGTTTCTATTCTACTATTCTTTCCACTTGGCTATATGTTTACATTTGTTCATGATAAGTAGTAAGAAAGTGAAAGATACGTCAACCAAATATAATTTGTGGACCTTCTCTTGATTTACCTGTATACATTTACAAGATAATTACAGAAAATTTGAATGCTAATTTTGATATCAGCTAGTAGTTAACTTTTAAGAGTGATTATTGTGTCATTATTTTTTAAAAAAGAGAACATACATATTAGAGGTACTTACTAAAGTGGTTGTGTATGAAATGACAAGATGTTTGGGGTTTGCTTTGAAAAGTGTAGCAGTTTGGGGCTAAAAACAAAGCAAGAATGGCCCTAAGTTGACCATTTTTTGAGGTGACAGATGAAAAGCTGAGAGTCCATTATATGATTCTATTTCTGTAGATACATAAACATTTCCATAACAAAACATGTGCTTAACCTAACACTGAAATAAAATAAGCAATCAAAGAAGAATACAAAGGGTAGAGGAGATAAATAAAATTACATTGTTTACAGAATTATCAATAAAAAAACTTGGAGCAAGATTGCTCGAGAATGCATGCAAACACACAACACTGAAATTTAGACTCTATGGGAGCAACGGTCTCACCCATCTTGTTTGTTAATGAGTGTAATGTGAGATCCAGAAATCTTTATGCTATACACAGCACTCAGCAGGTGCTTGATAAACACATGTTACACGAATAAGTGAGCAGGAAAATACTGCCATTGATTACAGCAATCTTTAAAATAAGAGGAATACTATGAATAAGTTTTTGCCAACAAATTTGAACATTAAGTTGGATCGATTTTTAGGAAAGTGTGGTTGCTAACTGAAAGAAGAGTAAGACATCTACAGCAATCAAAAAGTAATTATGAAATAAGCTACATTTGTCTAACATCTAATTCTTCTAAAGGACACTAGAGCTATTATGGTTTACAGATAATTTTCCCTTGCTCAAGGAACAGATGTTTCCTATCATTTTAACATTTAACTATATCATTTTCCATATCATTGGAGCATGGAAACGTTCCCAATTCATTTCATAATTTTGCAAATACTCAATACCAATCCTGACAAAAACAGCACAAAAAGAGAAAATCATTGTCAAAATTTTAAATACTTAAAACATTAGTAAATATACTATATTCAAAAATAATACATAGCTAGTGTAACCCCAGGTATTAGGAGACCAAGGCAAGATTACAGTTCATGGCTATCCTGGGCAATTTAGACAAGACTGTGATGCAGAATAAAGTAATTAAAAGGGATGAGGATGCAGGTCAGTGCTTGAGAACTTACCTATTATGCATGAAGTCTTGGAAACAATCTCCAGCACCTCACAAATATAGTAATAATACAAAAGTAGGAAAAGAATGTATTTTGACCAAATTGATTCTTCCCAAGGGGGGAAAAAACAATGGTTCAATATTTTTTAAAAAACCTATTGATATTATTACAAAAATGTTTAAAAGTGAAAAATTATATGGTCATCTCAACAGATGTCAAAATAACATCTGATAATTCAACAACCATTTGTGTTTTTTAAAAATAATGAACTAGGAATAGAAGGAAGTCATCTTAAATGTGACAGAATATTTATCAAAAATTATCATCAAGGGTTAGGGGTGCAGCTGAGTGGCAAAAGCACAAGACACAAGGCCCTGAGTTCAATTCCCAGAATGGGGGGGGATTACTATCACACATGCTTAGAAAGGAAACACAAGAACTTTTCTCACTGAAATCAGGAACACTGAGGCTATCAATTAGCACCACTATTATATGACTTTATCATATAGATTCTAGCCACTACAACAAGATAAGAGTCATTTCATTTGAAACAGAAGAAGCAAAATTATTGTGTGCAGATGATGTAACAGCCTAGAAAATCCAGGCTAAAAACTAATAGAAACACTAAAAGCAATTCAGTAATGTATATAGGTATATATAAACATTTAATAGACTCTCCATGAATGCAATAATATATTTGATAATGTAATGAAACAAATGCCATATAAAATAACACAAGAAAGAATCCATAGGCCGTATATCAGAAAACCAGAGTTCCTAAACACAATCATGCATATACAGGAATTTATACTATTTTATTTTAAAGAGAAAAAAGAAAAATCAAGAAGCAAACAAACAAATTTAAAACAACAATAACATTCATAGGATTGGAACAATTGTTCATATTATTGTATGGTGACCTGAGGAACTCTTGAAGATCATTATGTAAAATAACAGCCCTAGTTATGCTCATACCGTCTTGTTTTGCAGGCCTATACTGTCAGTGTTCTGGGCTCTTTGCTATTGTTGTTTATATGTCTTTTTAGTTTCGTGTTTTTCTAGGAATTTGTTTTGTTTTTGTCTTGATTTGTTTTGTTTTTGCCTCTAATACAGAAAGGATAGGTATACATGTAGAAGCTTATACATGCATAGACCTTCCCCTAAACAGTTTATGAGAATCAATAATATAATGCATGATGAAATGAACACCTACTTTGAAGAAAAAGAGACACTAAGGTACCCAGTACTGATTCTATAGCATCATGATGTGAAATCCAGCAATACTATTATTCTTTGTTCAGAGTGATTTTAGTTTGTTTTCTTTTGTTTGTCTATACTTTCAACATACATGAAGGTATAGACAGCTATTTTGAAGAGAACCAGAGGCATTATGGCAGTCATTGTTGATTTTCCTATTGTCTGGTTTTGAAGGCCTGTAATGCCTTCATCATCCTGTTCTGATCAGTTTTTTACTATGTTGTTTTGTATGAATTCATTGTATGTGAAGAGATGGACAACTATTCGGAAGAAAACAAGAGACAATATGATAGTGAAGATCTCCTCTTGTCTTGCTTTGAAATCTGTGTCTCTTACATTGTTATCTTATGATGTTTTGTTATGTTTAATTTTACCCTCTTTAAAAATAAAAAAATAAAATAAAATGAAAAATAAAAACAACAAAATCAAGATGGCGACAACAAAAAAAAACAATGACAATATAAGTATTTCAAAACAAGATGGTAGGAATTTAACAATGGTTGCTATATTACATATTGTTAACTTCAGAGTAATTGCTCAGGCTACCAGATACAGGAATTAAGACTACAATAAAAATTATACACTGTATTTCAAATCAAATGACAGATTATACACTTAAAATTAGATCCCTATTTTACACCAAGAAATACTAAATCTTGAAATTTCACCGTTCAAGAAATTCAGAATTTCAAAATTTCATTGTAGTAAACTTTCAAATACTTTTTAAAAATTAAAACAAAAAGCAATGAAAGAAAATACAGGGTAATATTTTTCTGATCCTGGAGTAAGGAAGGCATTTCCAAGTAAGGCACGACTTCCTGAACCACAAAACAAGATTCATAGATTTTATTACATCAAAAATAAAAAACACCTATTGGAAAAAGAGATCATAAGCAGTTAGTAAACAAACAAAAGAGTGAATAAAATATTTGCAATGTAGGGCAAAGTGCAAAGATTATGACTCTGTGTTTGAAAAAATACTTCTTACAAACCAGGAAGGCAAAAATTCCTCAATGAAAAAAAGATGTATAGGATACAAGCTAGCAGTTCGCAAAAGAAGCCTACATGGCCATTAAACATATTAACGGACCAGGAGTCAGCGAACTATCTCCTGTGGGCCAAATCTGGCTGTTGCCTGATTTCATACATACTGAAACACTGGAGTAAACTTTAGCTGTTCCTTTCTATATGGTCCTTGGATGTTAACCTGTTATAAGGCATATTTGAGTAAATGCAATGCAGACCAGATGGTCTGCAAAGGATAACCACTAAAAATACAATAATTTATAATAGCAAAAACCTAAAAACATATAAATATCAATCAGAATAGACAAATTGACATCTGTAAACATATATATAGAATCCACCCAAAAAAGGTATACACACTTTAGCCATTTGTAATAAATACAGTACTAATAAATGTCTGGAAGATATAAAGGTCACTAGTTTGAGCATCTCTTATAATTGTACAGGTCAAAGGTAACTTGTATTAATTTCATGATGCATCAATAAATTTAGTATTAAATTTTCTACACAAGTTTTCCTTTCCCTGATGCATACATTTTTTGGTGGACTCTGTGAATTAAAATAAATACCTGTTTATAAATACATGGAAAGAGCCTAAAGTTTATGTACTAATTTGTTAGCAATGGCTGTTTGTAGCAGGTAGAAACAATTCTCTGTTCTTTGATCATGTGTTATCTGAAAAATGATCACATATTATCATAAAATAAAAATGAAATAAAATTATTTCTGGAGATAGAAGGATTAACAAATTCAAAGGTGGAAAAAGGCTATTTAAGCTTTGAAATTGGCAAAAGTAATTATTGTGATCGACTTAATAAAAAACAAATCCAAAGAATATGCACAAGATCAAGGCTAGAAATGAGAGGATCCTGACGCCACACGTCATCACTAGTCCTTAATGCACTTTTGTATGAGAAAGGAAAAGGATCCCTCCACCAAGGTATGCGACCTCAACCAGCACAGGAGGAGCCTGGGCTAGAGCCCCTACTGCGCCCTCTACTGGACACCCTAGTGTAGGGCACGACGCGCGCACAGCACCAGTCACTCTGCTCCCTATTTCTTCTTCCCTGCTTAGAGAAGCAGCCATTGAATTCTGGCTATAAAAAGTGATTATCAGAATAAATAAATAAAGACCTCCTACTCAAATTGGAAAAGTAATATAACGTCAAAGGAGTGAAGATTCACATGTCCAGGGTTTTTTAAATACAGTATTTAACCCTACAGAAACTCAGAAAGTACTGGATCTTTTCCAGCACTAATTACAATCTTTAAATGTGCTACTTTCACTTCTATCTCAAGTCTATATTGCCCAGGCTATTAATTAATTAATGAAAAATTATGGCTATCTTAGAAAAAAATTAGAGCTCAATGCTACACCTAATACCAAAAAAGAATTCTGGACAAAATATGGAGTAAAAAGTAAAACAAAATCATTAAAAATGGAAAATGTTTAATATCTGACTGACCCAAAATAGACAAGACTTTCTCTAAGAAATTTTCCAGAGAAAACAGTATAAAGGAGGAGACTGATATGTTTAACATTAGAAAATATAAATCTCTTACAAAGAAAGCAACTAACACAAAGCTACAAAGCAATGATACAGATGGAATAAAATTTATGTTGATGTCCTTTCAATACAAAGAGCTCTTAAAAATCAATAAAAATCAGGGCACAAAGGCACACTTCTGTAATCTCAGCTAACCAGAAGGCTAAGGCAAGAGGACCTCAAGTTCAAGGCCAACCTGGGCAATTTAGCAAGACCATGTCTCAAAATAAAACAGGACTGGAGATGTAGTTTACTACTCCTTGGGTTCAACCCCTAATTCTGTAGGAAAAAAATCAATAAAAAGTATTGCAACTGAAAAAGAAATAAAAACCATGAAATTTTTTTAAAAGGCACATTCATACATGAGAAGCTCCTTAAATTACAATCTCATGATACTTAATAAAACAAAATTTAAATACTAATTCTGCCTAACAAAAAGGAAAAAAAGCTAATATCCAACACTGTCAGTGAGCTCAATATGGAGGCAATGAGACTGATACTTTCACACACTGCTAACAGGAGTGAAATGGCTATAATCTTTCCAGAAACACTTTGTCAGTAAGGACCAAGAACCCCAAAAAGTGTATAGCCCATTAAAAATGCCTTTAGGAATAAGGTCTATGAAAATAATCCAGGTTGGAGAGTTTTGCTAAAGTTTATTAAAAAGAACCATTATCCATAACAAAACATTCTTATCCATGTAAATGTCTGATGATTAGAAAATAATATAATAAATTGTGGCATACCCATATAATAGACAATTATGGGTCATTAAAACCTGAAAAGCTCTTTCTACTCAGTTCCATTCTCTCCAGGTAATGATGCTATTCACTGCTCATTTATTCTTCCATAGATCTCTTACAAAATAAATAGCATCATTGCCTACACAGAAGGAAACTGGGTGGGCTACAGAACTTTCCCATATCTTTGAATACTCTCTGAAGTTAGAATTCAATAAATTAATTTTAAGATTAATCTTTGTAAAATGTAAGCCCTTTTAACTTGTGCTATGCCTGCTACACCTTATCTCTAGCCCTACCTGTCCTCACCGTCCAGCCTTCACTTTCAAGGTGCTAAGAGTGACCTCTCCCTATTCAAAACCAAGCCCTCACCTGTGTCCCTAACACCATCCTTTTCTCCCTGCTTCAAAGGAACAAGAAAGACTGTACACTTAAGAGTCTGTATTTTAACATCTCATTTATTCTAAAACCTACTACAGTATGGTTTTTTCCCTCCACCATCCTACTGGAATTGTTCTCTCTGAAAATACCAGTATCTTTTAATTGTGAATTCAGTACTTACCAGCATCTATGTAATTATATTTCTATGTGCTTCTTTATTAACATATCTTGAGATTGTATTCTGATTCTCAGAACTTGGAAAACTAGAGATTGGTAAATTGCCTTTCAGGGCTATACTACCTGGCCCTAAGGATAAAAATTTCTCAGTTTCCCACCACTCATGATTACTGCTGCTCCAACTCCCAATACCTAATCTGGGGATCAGCCTACATGCACATCAACAGATGGAGTACTACTAAGCCATAAAGGATAAGTTTGAGTCATCTGTGGGAAAATGGGTGCTTCTTGAGAATATAATGCTAAGTAAAATAAATCGGACACAGAAGTTAAAACATTGTACAGCTTCTTTTCAATGAGAAATCCAAACTATAAATATTTTAGAAGCAAAATAATAGATGACAGGACACTGAGAGGTAGACGTCTGCCAGATGGCAAAGGAACATAGGGATAGAGGGAAAAGGGGAGATGGAGGAAGGGAGAAATTTTGCAAAAGATTATGATGTGAGATATATATATATATATTAAAAAGGATTGTTTCTGTCCATCATCCTCCAGCATCTAAACCAAAATTCAAACAATAACGGTGGCACGTAAGACTGGAGTTACCATGTATTCTAGCTGCCATGAAATGGTCCTTGTTGTGTTGGTGTAATTATAAAGAGCACTACTGCTCACAAAGCAGGATGATAAATAACATTGTCAGTCTACCTAAGGGAATACTACACCAGAAAGAGAAAGGATAAAGTAACACCAATAGTGTTGCTCCCCAGGTAACAGGCAGCTCCCCAGTAAAAACTACTCTCAAGCAGGGAAAAAGAAATGAGCACTTGAATTAAATAAAACATGCACATTTAAGGAAAGCCAATTATAACATTTTCAAAAGCTTTCTGGACTAATTCGGTTGAAAGAACTGAAGAAGTTGATCACTTGGCAATACAAAAAAATTAGAGGCCTAGAAGATGAAGTAAAAGAAGTATTTAGAATTACAGAAAAATGGAGAAAAATAAAGGAAACTTAAAGAAAAAGAAAAATTGATCCCCAATATCTAAACAGTGAACACAAAGAATTTAAAAGAAAGAAAAAGCACATGCAGGAGGAGCAGTAGTTAAAGAAATTATAGAAAAATAATTTTCTTAAATAAGGAAAAATATGTTTGCAAGGTGAAATTGGTTCAGCAAGTTTCAAGTAAGACTGATGTTTTATTACATTAGAAATATAAATTATACAGTAAGGCACGTAAATTCTAAATGTGCAGATTTGTCAATTTTTATGTATGTGAGGCCTGTGTAAGCAACACCCAAGGGGAAGAGAAGAATGTTACCATTACCCAAGAGAATCTTTCACGGCCCTTTCAGAGTCAAAATCCCCATCTGCACAGAAGTAATCATTAATAGGATTTCTAAACTCACACATTGGTTTCGTCAGTTCTTGAAATTAAGTGCTCTTGTACAGCATGTACTCTTTCATCCATTATTATGTTCCCGATGTGTACCTGTTAAGGTGTGAGTAGTGTAGTATTTTATTGCTCTGCAAAACTCCATTGTATGACCATATCATAATTTATTTGTCTGTTACTCTGTTGACAACTGCTTGGGTTGATTCCAGTTTCTGCTATCATGAATAAAACTTTCATGAGCATTCTTGAATTTATCTTTTCAGAGACAAATATGCTCATTCCTCTTCATGGATAGCTAACTGGTTCATGAAGCCAGCTAATTTCATGGTTCCACTGATAAATTCTTGAAAAACAATCATGAAATTGAAGAAAAAAATGGGAGCATATAAACTGCCTTATTTCAATATTTACTTGAAAACCACAACAATCAACACAGTGCCTACAACAGGCATAGGACCTATAAATCTAAACAATGGAACAGAACAAACAACTCAGAAAAATATCCACTCATACATAGATTTTAGTACAGGAAAAAGGCAACATGGCAATGCAAAGAGGTTAAACATCCAGTTACCAGGCTGGGGTATAGCTCAATGGTGGACACTCACCAAACATGCACAGTATCCAGTGATCAATCGCAAGCACTGGAAAAAAATATAGAATTACATGATCTGCAGTTTCACACCTCAGTATATTCCCAAGAGAATGCAGAACATATGCTTGCACAGAGATATGCACAAAAATATTCCTAACGTTATTCATAACAGCTAAAAAGTGGAAACAATGCAGATATCTATCTACTAACTGACACACAGATAAACAAATACTGGCATGTCCATACAATGCAATATTATTCTGACATAAAAAGGAGCTAAGTACTGATACATGCTAAAATATAAATCTTGAAATCATGTTATGTAAAGGAAATCAGACACAAAGGTCAAATACTATCTGATTCCATTTTGACTCAAAATGTCCAGAACTGGCAAATCCATAGAGACAAAAAGTAGAGTACTAATATCCCAGGGCCAGAAGGATTTGGTAGAAAATGACTCCTAAAAGTTATAGGGTTTCTTTGGTGGTTGATGAAAATGTTTTGAAACTTAATAATAGTGTTATCTGTACAAGCCTATAAATATACTAAAATCCATGGAATTGTACATGTTAAATGATAAATTACATAATATGTGGATTATATCACAGTAAAATGTTAATTTGAAGGGGATAACAGACCTAAACTAAAAGCTACATATATAATGCTTCTAGGAAAAAAATGTAAGTGTATCTTCACAACTTTGAAGGCAAGATACCTTAACAAAAGGTACCAAAATGTCAAAATGATAAAAGTGACAAATTGAAGTCACTGAAAATTTATGAACAACCATTCTTTAAAATATACAAGAAAGCAAATTCTACCAGAGTGAAAGAAAATATTCTCAATATGTACAACAAAGAACTAACAAAAGAGTCCCAGCAAAAAATAATAATAATAAAAAGGCCAATGATTTAAAAATTGGCAAAAGATTTTAACAAGCATTTTCTAAGGGAGACATATAAATGACTAAAAAGTATGCAAAAGAAATGCTCAAAGGCGTTAGTCATCAGAGAATGCAATGTAAGACCACACACAGTAGGATGGCCAACATTCAAAAGACTGATAGTAGGAGGTACCGGCTGGCATAGGGAATAAACGGAATTCTTCTACATTGCTGTTGGTGGTGTAAAATGGTAAGAACCACTAAACATTTTGAGTAGTTTCTTAAAACTTCAAACATACAACTAGAAGTACTTTCATATCTAGGTAGTTACCAAAGAGAGATTCAGCGCGTTGCGTTAAAGCCCCAGTAGAAGTGCAGCAGTTGGGGGAGCAGGGGTATAACCCAGTGGTGATACACGCTTCTAATCCCAGCTATTTGGGAGGCTGAAGCAGGAGAATGGCAAGCTCAAGTACAGCCTGGGCAACTGAACATGATCTTGTCTCAATTTTTTTTAAAAAATGGGCAAGGAACGTAGCCAGCCCAGTACATCACTTGCCTGACAAACACAAGGCCCTGGTTTCAACCTCAGGCACCCTCTACACACACGTACACACACATCGGTAAAATGACATTCATGGCATTCTGCCTTATTTATATTAGTCAAAACTTAGAAACAACACAACAGGTAAACGTATAAATTGAATTGAATTAAATTAAATACACACAAATATTACACACTAAACAAAACAAAGCACTGTATTTATACATGTAACACGCATGAAATTATAAACATTAAGATGAAACAAAGAAATGAAATGGACATGAGAGAAAACACTTTAGTGTATATATATATATATATATATATATATATATATATATATATGAGATATATATATATGAGATATATATATATAACCATTTAACAGAGAAAGATATTTCTTGAATAGGCAGAAGATATTATTAAATTTAAATGCTGTAAAAAGTAATGCATAAATGCAATATACCTTTTAGAAGAGGCATGTATTTTTTTAATTAAAGCATCGCTGAAATCTATATATAAGCAGACATGTCTGAGAATATGTTGGGAAATTGTAAACAAGAATGGTGAGGTGGAATTTGACTTCTTAGACAAGAAACCACAACCATAACCAGTGGCACAAAAATTGGTAACTACATCAGTGAAGAGAAGTTCCCAGAAATACATCCAATTATTTATGTTAGTTAATGAGAAATACTTTTATTTCAATTCAGTCAGAAACAATTTTATGTATGTCCTGGTATATACACTGTCTTTGGCTCCCCAGTTGGAAAAACAAGGAGTTTGTTCATTCCTGGCTTCGTATCTGTATATGAAAAAAATTCTAGGTAAAGATTTAAAACAAAAAAAGAATATGCACCAACTTCACACATGAATAGTAAACATTACCAGGTGCAAACATGCAACTCTTCCCAAAGGAGGGGGATCAAAAAATGGAGAGAGGCAGGAAGGAGGGAAAGGGGACAAAAAAGGAATTAAGATGTGTTGTGACAAATGCTGGCGGGGCAGTAGGGGAAAAGGAACTCTTCTCCACTGTTAGTAGGAGTGTAGACTGGGGCAACCACTGTGAAAATCAGTGTGGAGATTCCTCAAAAAACTAAGATTACAGATCCCATTCGATCCATATTCCCATATTCCTGTTGTGTGTATCTTTACAGGAGAATTAAAAAGACCATACCACAGGAATATATGTGCACCCATGTTTAGAGCAGCACAATTTGTAACAGTGAAATACTGGAAACAACACAAATGTCCATCAACTAAGGAAATAAAAAAGATGTATTTTTATACAATGGAGTACTACTCAGCTATAAAGAAAGATAAATTCAAAGCTTTTATAAGTAAATAGATGCAACTAGAAACCATACTCATAAGTGAAATAAATTAGATTCACATCTGTAAACATCATATTGTCTTCCTCATGTAAAAAACTGAAAGAGTAAATAAAGGTACAAGAGATATTGTGAGGGAAAGAAACTGCTCAAAAGGAAAGACCAACTGAGATGAGGAAAAAGAGAAATGAAGAGGAAGGGGGAAATGTGTATATATATATATATACACACACACACACACACAAGATAGTTAATTGTACTACTAATTCTATTAGTTCATGGAAAGAAACTGTGTTTATATTCTTTGATCTGTTTTGCATGCCTGCATCCTGTAATCTGAGCAACTATTTCGAAGGTAACCATATGCAATATAGTGACCATTGTTAATTTTCTATTAGTTTGCATTTTCCTGATGTCAGTTTTATACTTGATATCAGTTTTATTGTTTTGTTTTTATTGTTTTGTTTCTTAAATCTCTTTAAAGATAAAAAAATTTTAAAGATGTGTTATGTACCAACTTCCTGTTAGGAATTTAAACTTTATTGTATTACAAACATGTACTAGTAAAATAAAAAACTGAGCAAATACGTTTGCAATCTAGAAGTGCAAGAAACTGTTTAAACAAGAAAAACTGATGCTAGAAAAGCCTGATATAGTAAACTATTTTAATATTTTAGTTAATTTTAATTGATACGAAATTTTAGTTGGAGAGAATTAAAAAGTTCTAGAGATGGAGAGTGATAAAGACACAATGTGAACACGCTTAATGCCACTGAACCATATACTTAAAGTGATAAATTTTATGTTGTGTATAATTACCAATATGAAAACTAAGATTTTTGTATAGCAAAATATTCTTTACATAAACTTAATAGATAACTAAAGTAGTGATTAAATGCACACATACATCTACGTAAACCTACGTTTTTAAACCCATCTGACAGCAAATATATAATAGCTATAATTTTTTAAATAGATATCTTTAAAAGACATTAATAAGAAAAGATATATAAATGGCCAATAAGCACATGAAAAGGTGCTTGATGTCATTAGGCATCAGGAAAATGCAAACTAAAGCCACAGCGATATCACTTCACATCCACTAGAATCACTAAAATTAAAATAACTGGCAATATGCTGTCCAAGATGTAGACATTCTTTTAAAAACTATAAAAGAAAAAGAAACAGAGAAAGTCTATTGAAAATCATGCGATTCACAGAGAACAAATCCAGGTGATTGGTAAACATTTGAAAAGATGCTCGCTGGTGAAGAAATGCAAATAGAAATAGCAATGAGACATCACAGCAAATCTACAAAGTCAGAAAAAAAATTAAACAAGCTGATATCACCCATAGCTGTTCCCTTTACTGATGCAAAGCAAAAAGTCTCATCCTTTGCTACTAGGAATGGGAATTACTTTTGAAATGCATAACCTTGAGCCAGTAATCCCACTTTAAAAATTTATCTCACAAAAGTAAAAGCACTAGTATATGAAAATATATGTAAAAATTATCTGATGTTAGCATGTCAGAAACAGACCAAAAAAGGGAAAAAAGGAAACTCACTGTAAATAAGCAATATGTAACAAAATTATGTGTATGATTATATGAACATAAGAACAATAAAAAAATGATACTCATTCTAACATTGCTTATCAGAAAAGCAGGCAGGTAGGTGACAGGCGAAAAGATATAAATTCTATATTCATATTAAAAACAGCACTTATTACATGATTTAATTATGTAAAACATCCAAATATGCACAAAAGATACAAGAGAGGAAACAATATCCTATTCCCTTGGTTTTATGAATGCAAAAAGAAAACTCATTTTTTCCTTCCCAGTCTCTAAAAGACTTTTCATCCTCTGCCCACTTCAGGTGTGATCATTCTCCAAGGCAGCCCTGTCCAATAGAAACAATGTGAGCTACATGCTAAAAATGTAAAAATAATTAATTTTAATAAAATTTTATAACTTCAACATTTAATCAATATTAAAAAAAACTGTTGAGACACTTCCCACATTTTGTTCACTAAGTCTCTGGAATGCGGTGTGCATTGTACATCTTACAACACAGCAACTGCACCAGCCACGTTAAACACACCCAGGAATCACCTCTGGCTAGTGGTCCTCTTATTGGACAAGGCAGATCTGATGTTGTGGCCTAAGATAACTGCTATTTTCATTCTTTCTGGGTGGGATAGGAGTGTGAGGTTCTATAGGCTAGTTTAGGAGAATAATAAATAATTTTTTAGGGGAAAAACAAGCCTGGAGAACAGATGATGGCCTAGTGGTCAATCTATGGCATGCATGCCACAGCAGACAGTTTGTTATCATTGAAAGCTCTAAAAGTTTTGCGGTTAGGACCAAGTTTCTCTGGGCTGTAGGTATGGTATTAGATTTTCAGCCTCCTCCTCTATGGCATGAGTTTCATCTTCCATGGTTAACGAAACTTCTGTAGGGAGGGATGAAGGAAACCCTGTTCCTCTCTGGTGGACCCTATTTTTAGACAGATGAGGGAGCTCCAGAGAAACCCAACCCCTATACTGCAGAAGAAAAAGGACCAAAGATAATACAGTTGGGAGAAAGTCAGAAAGGCCTTAATTTGAAGATTGTTCACCAGCTGAGCATGTCAAAGTCTCACATTTTAAGGTATGTTTTATTTTTGAGTCCCAGTAGATACATGGGTGCATTCATTTCCTAATAGTACTATAATGAGTTACCATAAACATGATTTAAAAATTACATAGCGCACACATGCATTGAACATTACATAGAACGCAATAAATGTGCACAATTTTTGTTTTTATGTATCAGTTAATTTTTTAACAAGAACAAATTCTACTAGTTTAATGGCCTGAAGCAACCCAATGTATTATCATTCACTTATGGAGGCCAAATTTGTATTATCAAAACGACAGCAAGACTGTGGTCCATCTGGAGCACTAGAGGAGAACTCAGTTCTTAGTCATTTCAACAAAATAGGGGCATTTGCCCGTGGCCCCTTCTTCAATCTGCAAAGCAAGCAGCACAGCATCTTCAAATCTCTCCCTTTCCTTCCCTCTCACAGCTGCCTTCTCTGCCTCTCCCACTGCATCTCCTTCACTGACTGCCCTCTCTCTCTCTCCATTTCAAGAACCCTTGTGATCACATTATGCCCACCTAGACACTCCAAGATAATCTCCCCATTTCAAGATCCTTAATTACTACTCCTAAATCCTTTTTACCATGAAAGGTAACATATTCACAGATTCTGGGGTTTAAGAACATGGACTGTGCAGGGATGAGCATTGTTCTCTCTACCACAATGATTAATGACATAAATTTACAAATTGGAAAAAAGTCATTCATGTCATAGTTTTATACATTAAATCTATTAATAGTTTATTAAGTGATATCTTCATTGATCACAAGAATTTTCTACATATTTATTAGGTCACAAAAATGCATGCTTTTAGAAATTGTACTTCCAATCAACATATTGAAAGCACCATCAGTCCTTTTTGACAAATAAAAAAATGGTAAATACTTTTTTTTATTGGTACCAGGGATCGAACTCATGACCTCACACTTGCCAGGCAGGCACTTTTGCCACTGAGCTAAAACCCTGGCAAATACTTTTTAAGTTTTATTTTGTCTTTAATTGACATATAATTGCATATGTTTATGGGATATGATACGATATGTGATATGGTATCTTAATACATGTATATATTGTACAATTATTGGATCAAGGTTTCTAGCATGTCCATCACCTCGAAATTTTACATTAGGGTGACTATAGTAGACAACACTGTATGTATATTTCCAAATAACTAGGAAAATAGATTTTAAGTATTATTACTACAAAGAAATTACAATTTTTTAATTTTATTTTAAAGACGGTAAAACTAAACATAACAAAACAAAACAAAACAAAACAAAGCAGATAAAAGAAAACAATGTAAGTGACACAGATTTCAAAGCAAGGCAATAGGAGATCTACAGTGGTTACCACAATGTCTCTTGTTTTCTTCTAAGTAGTTGTCCATATCTTCACACACAGTGAATTCATACACAACAAAATAGTATTAAACTGATCAGAACAGAATGATGAAGGCATTACAGGCCTTCAAAACCAGACAATAGGAAAATCAACAATGGCTGCCCTAATGTCTCTTGTTCTCTTCAAAATAGCTGTCCATACTTTCCTGAATGTTGAAATTGAACAATACAAAACAGACTAAAACCACTCTGAACAAAGAATAAAAGCATTACTGGATTTCACAGCATAACGATACAGAATCAGCAATGGATACCATAATGTCTCTTTTTCTTCAAAGTAGCTGTTCATTTCATCACGCACAATATAATCAATTCTCATAAACTGTTTAGGGGAAGTTCTATGCATGTATAAGCTTCTACATGTATTCCTATCCTTTCTGTATTAGAGGGAAAAACAAAGCACAACAGATTACTAGAAAAACAAGAAACAAAAAAGACAAATAAATAACAATAGCAAAGAGCCCAAAACTGATGATATAGGCCTTCAAAACAAGGTGGTAGGAGCATAACTAGGGTTGTTATTTTACATAATGATCTTCAAGAGTTCCTCAGGTAACCAGACACTAACATGCACAATTGTTCCAATACTAAGAATGTTAACTGTTTTGTTCCAAGAACTTACAGAATTTGTAGCACAATCATCTTAGCTATCCTAAGTGTGTTTATACAGGTTTAGATACTTTTTCTTTTCCCTTCCTTTTTCTTTTTCCTCCTTTTCTCTGAGATATTATTTTTTCACCTTTGAGCAGATTCTTATCCTTTCATTGTATTTATTGAGGATTTTGTATCTTATGTACTCTTGCCATCTTTTACACTAGGGAGACTATACAGTATTTACACATCAGAGTTGGACTTATTTCACTTATGAGTATGGTCTCAAGTTGCATGCATTTACTTATAAATAGAAATTACAATTTTGATAACTTCAAATTTAAAGGAAAGGCCTTCCTACTGTAAAGCCATTACTAGAGCTGATAAGAGTGTTAGGAAAATACGGGGTGAACACATGAATTTTATTACATTAAAATAGTTCAATTCTTCACACAAATCAGTTTCAACTGTCTGAATTCAATTTTAAATGAGCATTTATATAATAGAATTTTAATGTTTCCTCTGACATTTCCTATAACTTTTGGAGGTTGCACAGTAAACCAAAATTGGCTTTATAATTTGAATGAAATTCAAAGCACCTCCCTGAGCATTCTAGCTCTACATATTCAAATACAAGGAAAATGAATTTAAAAATTGCTTCCCTCATAAATAACTGGTTAATCAGAAGTTTCATAGGAAAGGAGTGTGTTCTTTTCTAATGAATAGCATAACCTTTAAATTTAATGTATATTTCTAAGCCCATTAATGGGTATTTGCTTTAGAATCTTTATCAATTTTCAAAACCAGAAATGTTAACCTCTAAGGAACTCTAAACTCTCCAGTACACAGTATCACAATAGCCACACATACACTTTTATTCTGTCATAACTGAAAAAAAATTTAATGCCTGGCTGTGAGCGGTTCCCATCCTAGCACTGAGGCTACACAGTTTATGTGTGGTAGAGTACTCGGGGTCGGGCTGAAGAGACACACTGGCAAGCCCTAATCCTGTCATGAGTCTGTGCTTCTTCAATGAGGGATTTGGCTCTCAGAACTCAATTTCTGAGGTTGCTACCACCACCAACAGCACCGTCTTAGTTACTTTTTACTCATCACTGAGACAACATACCTGATGCCCACAGTTGGGAAAGGAAAGGTTTATTTCTTACAGTTTTTGGAGGTTTCAGTCCATACTCAGTTGGCTCCAAGGCAGGGTGGCATGGTGGGGCGCAGTTCATGGCGGCTGCAAACACCAAGGTGGAAATCAGCAAAAGAGAGACACACCTTCTTCCTGCCATTACATCACATCCTGGCTCCACCCCCTAGGAGGGTATAGCGCTGACACCACCAATCCAAGCACTAGACAATGAACCAATCACAAATGCACAATGGAAATACATGAGGCCTGGGGGCCACCAACATAAACCATGACAAGCACCAATCTGGGCTGAGGTCCCAGCGTGGCCACCTTAGGGTCCCATGTGCTCTCAGATGACAATAATGACCTATCTGTGAACAGCAGGACACCAGACCACTTGCTTGATGCCTCATGGCTTTCTGGGCCTATGGACCTGAGCAGGTGACTATGCTCACTACCACCAAGCAGATCTCAATGCTTCACTCACCAGTTTTACTGTCTCTGAGACTTCATTTACAGAACACAAGGCCAAAGTTGAAATTCTCACAAATTTTAAATGAAGACAGACCTGCTGCCACTTTACATCCCTTATTATTTAACCAATCAGCACATACATATCATCAGGTACTCACCATAGACTAGGTGCCCACTCACAGCACTCTATCTTTTTCCAGCCTCTCCTAAATATGAGGAGGAGGAAAAACTTTGAGTAGAAACAAGCTATCTGTTCAACTACCAGAACAACTGTTCAGAGCAGATCACTGTGAGCCTTTGCATTTTCATATTATTATCTCACTCGAAGTACACAGCCCTGAGGTAGTGACAGAAAGGATTATTGGCTCTGATTAATTAATCCTCTCAACAATGCACAGTGATCTGGAACTATTTTTAATGCTGCCTGACAGATGAAGTCAGAGGTTAAACGACATTTTCTGTCTACCACACTGGGCTATTGGGAAGATTGGAGTAAACAGTGGTTATGAAAAAGTTTTTGTCATCAATGAGATAAACAGCACATATAAGGATTACCATTACTCTTCTATAGTGACATCACATAGTAAAAACACAGGAATTCAGTTCTAACTAATCGTGATCACAAGTGCTAATTTTTTCAGCTCAATTTTCCTATCCAAGCAACATAAAATGAATCATCCTACCTTAATACAACTTTCTCTTGTGGTCTGAGTCAGTTCAAGATGTACACAATTCACTAGTTCCAGAGAGATAAAATTGCGCAGCTAATAATATCTCAAATAATTTAGAAAATGTGTTTGATGTATATAAGAAAGAAAAAATACTCCTATTGTTTATAAAGTAAGCAATACACTTGAAAACAGCTTAGTTAAAAACATCAATCATAAGCAATTTTGAAATTCTTAGAACAAAGGCAATTAAAGCATCACAAGTGGGGAAATGGAAAGTTTGTTTTTGTTTGTGCATTTTTATGGTGGTAGGGATCAAACCCAGGGCCACACACATACTAGGCAAGCTCTCTACCATTAAACCACAACCCACACTGCACAAGACTTTTACATGAACTAACCATTTGCATCAAGAAGTCAGAAAAGAAGCAACAGAACCCCCCAAAAAATAAGAAGAAAATAATACACGTAAAGGAACAAACCAATGAAAATAGGGAAGAAAGGCAACTGGAAAGTAAGAAATAGAAGTTATTTTTAAAAAGATTAAAAATTTTGAAACACTGTTTTATTGTTATTTTTACTATTTTCTGTTTAAAATAATAAAATAAATAGACCTCAAATGAGAATCACACATTTTCTAAAACAGAATAGCAAGGAGATAGAGCATTATATTTTTATGTGCAATATATTTATGTACGTATATACAAATATATAAATATATGTGTACAAAATTAAATGTACATGTCTATTCACATATACAAAATGCCTCTGTAGCAAAATAAAAAACTCCAATAATAGCATGGAAAAATTACCTGCATAAATAAGAAGCTATTCTAGCATTTTGAATGGGAGCCTTAAATTTACATATAAATTCTATGCAGTTACAATCAAACTTCTTGTTGGATTCTTGGAAGAACCTAAGAAAATTCACTTTGAAACTTACAAGAAAAAATAGCAGTTCACAGAAAGCTAATTCAACGTAGAAATATATGACCTAAGCAGTAAAAATATTACACTACATATAAATACATATTAAAAATCTAAAGCAGTATGTTTTATTTTAAGGCATGTGCCCTAATGGTACCATTTGTCACAAACTAAAACTAAAGCTCTTTAGAGAAAAGGTTGATTGTAATTCCTAGGCAGGAAATGTCCAAGAAAGCAAAGCAGAACATCCTGGCATACCATGTAGCAAGGACACAGTCTAAAAACATTTTACTTAGTCAGGTTAAAAGGGTCCAGGAAGCAACCTGAAGAGGCTCTTGATGACCAACGGTAATCAGGTTAAGCATCAATACAGATAATTGCAATGAATTGAAGCACATTTAATATATTTAATCCCATGATTTCATAGTGATATTAAAGAACAGGACAAACTACTTGACCACCATAATAACATGCTAGTAAATCAATTCATTAAATTGAAAACATGTAAATAAAGAAAAATAAAGCTCACATTTATTTGGACCTTTTAAAATTAATTGTACTGTTGAATAACCAAACAGTACAAAAATGGATATTTCCCTAATGGACATATTCCAGATAATAAAGTAAGAAACATTGGGTCAAAATTTTTCAACAATGAATGACCTTACAAATAGAAGATAACTAAGCATCTAGAAAGAAAAGCAAAGCAGCATTCGTTAAGCCGTCTTCTCAAAAACAAAACTTGAAATCTCAACAAATATCTAGATCCTACTATGACTCTATAAGAAACACAAAGGATAAGGAAACATATTGAATGTCACTATTGGTATACATTCAGCAAAAGCCAGACTGAGAACATTTATAGGACAAGCTAAGCATGGTAGTCTATGCTTATAATCCCAGTACTCTCAGAGGCTGAGGCAGGAGGATGGCAAGTTCAAATCCAGCATGGGCAACCTAATGACTCAGCTAGACTCTTTCTCAAAAATTTTTTTTTTAAATGGCTGGGTATGCTGGGGATGTAGCTTGGTGTGAAAACCCTGAGTTTAATCCCTCTGTACCACACAGGCACAGACACAAACACACACACAGGCATACACACACACACACACAAAAAAAAAAGTTTGCAAGACAATCAAGTCATTTCCTCAATTAAAATGTAAGGAGAAAGAACAACAGGAGTGATAAGTAGTAAATAAAAATAACTTAAGATATTCAAAATGTATCAAGAACTCCAAAAACTCAATAATAAAAGCAAATAACCTCATAAAAATGGGCAACACAGTGGTACCTCAATTCATGAAAGTTTTTGTGAATAATTTGGTTTACAAACAGAAGTATTTGACAAAATTTTATTCTTGTTTGCCAATTCTGCAATGGGTATCAAACACAACTGTGCCAATGTTGTTTGTATGAATAACAATGTGCCTATTTTCCCCAGAATCATGGAATGAATTAAGTTCATGAACCTAGGCACCACTGTAGACCTAAATATATATTTCCAATATAATCTGTCTTAGTTACTTTTCTCTTATTGCTGAGATAAAATACCCAATGCTCAAAATTAAGGAAGAAAAAGCCCCACTTCCTAAGTCTCCATTACCTCCCAATAACAACATCAAATTTTGATCTTACCAATGCATTAGACCATTTATAAAGTCAGAGTCAAGATCCACTCACTTTACATTAGCTCCACTTTTAAACATGAGACCTTTAGGTATATTTTAGACATAAAATGCAAGATTACATTCTTGTGTCCTCAAAAGCTCATGTTCATACTATTTAACAATATGCACTCATTTCTATCTTCAAGATTCACCGAAGTCTTAGCAGTGCCATAACTGCTCAAAAGTGCAAGTTCCATTCTTCTCTGAGACTCAAGGTAAAAACCTTAGTTATGAGCCCTATACAAGTAATAAAGAAAGTTGACTACTTCCAACATAGAATAACATAGAATGAATGGTCCCATTTTAAAAGGAATGAACAAGGGAACAGAAAGAAATATCAGACTAAAGCAAGACTAAAAACCAGGGCAAAATATTACATAATATACTTCCATACCCAGCATCATGGGCAGATGGTAGTGTGATGTGAGCTCTGAAGAACTTGGGGAGATCAACTTGCAGCATTCCCTGGCTGATATTCCACATTCCTGGCATCTCCAGGCTCCTAGAGTCTCCATTGTAATTTGGCTTCTCTCTGGTACCTTCATGCATCACCCTATGAGGAGCTGTCTTCAGGGATTCTGATCCTGTCACACAATGCTTGATCTCCCAGGCCTTCCTTTGAAATCTTGTTGGAAGATTCCATGATCCTGTAACTCATATATTATCTATGCTTGCAAAACCAGCACCATGTGGATGACACCAAAACCTGCTGCTAGATTGAGAAGTAGGTAGACTCACTTAGGATCTGGCCTCAGTGGCTTCTGACTATCAGGGAGTAAATACATAATCATCTAATTGATACCGGAAAAAAATTTTCAAAATTCAAAACTTTTCATGATAAAATGACTCAACAAACTAGAAAAACGAAGGTATATAATAAGAAGCATATGTAAAAAACTGATAGTAAACATCACACTTAATAGTGAAAGACTAGAAGTTTAACCCCCAAGTGAAATATATGGGAAGAATGCTACATTTTTTTGTAATGGGATTGTGAAAACAAATATTTAATTTTTGCACAAGTTTTTCAATTGTTTAATTTTTGCTTTATTTTTTAGTAGTACATATTTGTCACATATATAAGTCACATTCATCACAGGAAATTTGTAACTGTACATAATATATCTTATACCATTCTCCTCCCCACCCTTCAATCCCCATTCACTTCCCACTTACAAAAATTTTATTGCCATCATTTTCTTTCCAATTTCATTTTTCCTTTTTCCTCCTTTCCCTCTTTCCTTCCTTGTTCCCCTCCTTATTTAAACTTTTTCCTGCTACTTCCCAATATCTATCCTCCATTATGCTACCTGTTAACCTTTGGGTTTCTCACACAAGAGAAACCATGCTGCATTTAAATTTGTGTGTCTATTTCTTTCACTTAAGATTATGGTCTCAAGGGGCATCCATTTTCCTACAAAGGACTCAAGTTTATCCTTCATTATGGCACAGTAGTACTCCACTGTACATAAATACCACATTTTCTTTATCCCTTCATCTCTTGATGAGCATATGGGGTGTTTCCAAAATTTAGCTATTACAAACTATGCTGTTATAAACATGGTGCATATATATTGCTGTGGCATGATGCTTTTAACTTTCTTTTAATTTTATTTTAAAAGGGAGTAAAATTAAACACAACAGAACAGAACAGAATGGGACATAAGAAAGCATAAATTTCAAAGCTAGACAGCCAGAGATCTTCACTATCTGTCATACTGTCTCTTGTTTTCTTCCAAATGGTTGTCCCTATCTTTGATGCTTTTAACTCTCTTGAGATGATACCTAGAAGGGGAACAGCTGGGTCAAATGGAAATTCTAGTTTTAGTTTTTTGAGGAATTTCCGTACTGATTTCCACAGTGGCTGTCCTAGTTTATACTCCCACTAGCAATGAAAAAGTGTCCCTTTGTACCCCACAGGCTCACCAATATTTGTTATTGATTTCTTGATGATAGCCATTCTTTCAGGAGTGAGATGGAATCTCAGTGTTGTTTTAATTTGTATTTCTCAAATGATCAGTGATGCTGAGCACTTTCATATATTTATTTGCTGTTTGAATTTCTTCACCTGAGAAATGTCTACTCATTTTAGATGCCCATTTTTTCAATCAAGTCTTTAAATTGATTGAAAGTTCTTCATTTTTATGTGGTACAATATTTTTATTTTCATTTTGTCACACTTTCAGTACCTTTTATAACGAATCTGCTTATGGTTTTATTCACATAGTTGTTGCCTTCTTCTAGAAGTTCATTCTGTTTTATTTTTAGTGCATTAGTTATCCAAAGAGCACAGCATATTAGTACATGCATGTAACGAACTTTATTCATTTATCCCTCCCTATTGCCTCTCCTCCACTTACTCTCCCCATGACCAATCCCATTCATTTTTTCTAATAGTCTGATGCTATGATCATGTAAGGAAAAAAATCTCTACAGATTTCACACTCCAAAACACCTGCTCAATTAATAAAGGAATTTTTGCAAAGCAGCAGGAGACAAAATCAACATACAAAAATCAGCTGAATCTCTACATACAAACAATGAAAAAGTGAAAGAAAATTACAAAAACATTTTCATCTACTGTAGCATCAAAAATGCATAGGAATTATGTGACCAAGGAGACAAACCTTTTTATAATGAAAACTACAATATATTGCTGAAATTAAAGAAAATGAGTGAATGGAAATACATTCTAGGGGCCAGGGATACAGCTCAGCAACACAGAGCCCGCCTGGCAAGTGGGAAGTCCTGAGTTTGATTCCTGGTATCCCAAAAAACCAAAACAAAGAAATGCATTCTATGTTAATGAACTAGAAGACTTCATAATGTTATAAGGCAAATACTAAACAAATTGATGTACCATCAATATAATCCCTAACAAAATCTCAATAAGGCTTTTTTAACAATAAAACTAAAATTCATAAGAAACACTAATGAACCCAAATAGCAAAAATAATCTTGAAAAATAAAACTGGAGATCTCACACTGTGTGATTTCATAATTACTATACAATTACAGTAACTGAAACAGTATGTCAGCAATAAATTTTCATATATAAGTTCAAATGCCTTTTGACAAGGGTGTCAGGACCATTTAATGAGGAAAGGACAATCTTTTACAGAATATGTGCTAGGAAAACTAGGTATCCACCTGCAAAAGAATAAAGTTTTTTAAAATGTATAAAAAGTAATTCAAAATGGATCACAGACCTAATATAAGACTTAAAACTAGGGCTGGGGATTTAGCTCAGTGGCATAAGCGCCTGCCTGGCAAACATGA
>PVJX010014833.1:0-18483 GCA_004027295.1 Dolichotis patagonum | reverse complement strand
ATTAGCAAACAGAAAAACCCACAGAATAAGAGCTATTTGAAAATCTGAAGACACTGATAGCAAGAATGCAAACAAAACTATGTACTCAACAAGAAACTCAACAACAATAAACAAACCAACTCAAAAATGGCCAAAGGATTTGAACATTTTTTTCTATGAAGCTATATACATGGTCAATAAATACATGAAAATGTATTCAGCATCATTAACCATTAGGGAAGTAAAAATCAAAACTTCATTGAGACACCATGTCACTCTCATTAGGCTATCATTGCAAAATAAAAACAAGTTTAGGATATAGGAGAGACTGGAATGCTTGTGCCATGTTAATGAGAATGTAAAATGATACAATAATACAGTGCTATAGAAAAAAGTGTGGTGCTTCCTCAAAAAGTTAACAGAGGATTTTACCACACAATTGGGAAATTCTGCTTCTGAGTATATGCCCAAAACAACTAAAAGCATAATGTAAACAAGATTCATAAAACTGTGTTCATAGCAGTGTCATTCACAATAGCAAAAATAAAGAAGCAACCTAACTGTCCACTGACAGATAAATCATAAGTAAATGATAGTACATAAATACAAATAAATGGTATATTATTCAGCCTGAAAAAGGAGGAGATTCTGAGCTCAACCTGAGCAATTTAGTGAGACTTTATCTAAAAAAAAGTTAAAGATAGGCTGAGAATATAGCTCAGTGCAATGGCCATGTGTTCAATCTCTAGTACTAAAACAAATAAACAAACAACAACAAAAACAGGGAAGGGGCTTCTGACTTACACTATGGATAAACATTGAGGTTATTATACTAAGTGAAATAGGTCTACCACAAAGACAAATATCATGTGATTACATTTATAAGAGATACTTAAATCAAAATTATAAAATGGGTGTGGTGGCACACTCCTATAATCCCAACACTTGGGAGGCTGAGGCAGGAGGATTCTTGCAAAGTCAAGACCAGCCTGGACTACAAAGTGAGCCCAAGGCCAGCCTGAACTGCACAGCAAGACCCTGTCTCAACATGACAAAAAAATTAGAGAAACAAAAATTAGAATAGTGGCTGCCAGGACTGTGTGGTGAGGAGAATAAGGAGTTGGTTAATAAGTCCCGAATTTCAGTCTTATAAAACCAAGAGTTCTGAGCCAGGCGTGGTGGCACACTCCTATAATTCCAGTGCTTGGGAGGCCGAGGCAGGCAAATATTTGCAAATTCCAGACCAGCCTGGGCTAGAAAGTGAGCTCAAGGCCAGCCTGAACCACATAGCGAGACCCTGTCTAAAAAAGGCAATCAAAAAGAGTCCTAGGGATGAATGGTGACCACTGAACAATATTATAAATGTATCCAATAACACTAAATTGTACATTGTAAAATTATTAAGATGATAAATTTATCTTTTACTTTTTCTTTCTTTTTTTTGGTACCAGGAATTGAACTCAGGACTTAAGAGTTTCCAGGCAGGGGCTGCACCACAGTGCTGTATACCCAGCCCAAGACAGTAAATTTAATGTTACATGAATTTTACCACAACCTTTAAAAAGCCTTAAGGTCTCAATAGAAAAAATAGCCAAATACACTGATAGATAAGTCACAAAGAGTAAATGGCCAATGAGCATCTGAGAAGGATGTTTAATGAAATTATTGCAAAATGAATACAAATGAAACAGACATTTTTAAACCTATTATCAAAAATATTTAGTGCTAGGAATATAACTTGAGGTTAGAATCCCTGCCTAGTGTGCATGAGATACTGGGTTTGATCCTCAGCATTACAAAAACGAAACAAAATAATAGGAAAACCAAAAGAAAAAAATTCAAAAAAATTAAATTTAACAATTTATCTCTGCAAAGAACAGTTCACAAATCATACAACACTCAGAACCAGAAGAGGTTCAGAGACCTCCACAATGCAACAGGTGGACAGTGCATATTTAAAGACAGAATTAGGGAAGTAAAGCACAAAAATAACTTGTTTACAGCAAAGGGAGCGTCTTATTTGAACATAAAATGATCAGTTGCCAGCCTGTGATTGGCTGAACCTCATCTGCTTGTGATTGGCTAAGATCCAGCTTTTACATAAAAAATATGTTCTGCTACAGTTTAGGTCTAAAATGACCTCCGAAAATCCCAAGTGTTCAGAGGTGGGGATTTCTGGAGGTGAAACGACCATGGAGGCACTATACTTCTCAATAAATTAACCCACTGATGAGTTCATAACTGAATACGCTAGTAGAAGACAGAGTTGGTCAGAAGCAGTGAGTCTCTGGGGATATGACTTGGAAGAAAGTATTCTTGTCCCCAGTTGCCCTCATCTCTTATGCTTCCTAGATGCCATACGGTGAGCAGGTTTCTTCTGCTGTGCGCTTTTGCTATGCCATTTCTACATTTGATCCAGACCATGGACTGATGTGATGGTTTATATCTGCACATCTCACCAAAGCCTCATACACTCCTAGGTGGGGCTTTGGGAAGGTGATTGTATTACTGGGACCTAACACATGAGTGGACTAATCCACTGATAAGTTTACAGCTAAATGTGATGTCGGGAGGTAAAGCCTGGTGGGAGGCAGTGGGTCACTCAGAGAGTGGCCTAGAAAGATCTATCTCCTCACCTTCCTTGACCCTTTCTGCTTACCACTGCCTTGCCATCAGCTGTCTGTCCTCTGCCATGCCCCTCTCCCATGCCACCCTGCCTTGGAACTAGCGGACTATAGACTGAAATTTCAACAAACTGTGAACCAAAACAAACATCTCCACCTTTAATTTGTAGGTATAGAATATTGTGTTTTAGTGACAAGGAAAGTAACTAAGACAACTCAATCATCTGAAACCACGAGGCAAAAATAAAAACTCTCCTCCTTTAAGTTCTAGGTGTTGGGTATTTTGTTCCAATAATGAGAAAGTGACTAATACAGAAAACTGGTACCAGAGAAGTGGGGTCTCTGGTCTTGCTGTGACTGTACATGATCATATGGCTCAGAAGCCTCCAGTGTGCAGGAAGAGTCTGAAAAAGTTTGGAGATGCAGGCTAAAGAACCCTAGAATGTTGTACGTACAGTTTTGTAGATTTTTGTGTGAAACTCAGCAGACCACAATGCTGATAAGAATGGGCACATAAAAAAAAAAGAATGGGCACATGCTTTCTGAAGGTTATTGCATCATGGGGCATCATACTTGCCAACATATTAATGCACTGGTTAGCTGATAGCTAAACGTGCTGCTAGGAGGTAGGGCTCAATGAAGTAAGTCGCATCCTAGGGACGTGACCTGAAAGCATGTATTCTTGTCTCCAGTTCCTGCTTTCTGTCTCTCCTTCCTGGATGCCATGACATGAGCAGCTTTCCGCTGCCAAACTATTCTGCCATGGCCCTGCTTCCTGGGAATCATTGGTCATCAACTGAATTCCCTGAACCATAAGCCAAAATAAACCTCTCCTACTTTAAATTGTAGATGTCAGGTATTTGTTCCAGTGACAGGAAAGTGATTAATATACACTCCTACTTTGGTTTCAATTTGTTGATGTACTAATTCAGGCTGTAGCTCATTATGTTGACACTCAAGGTATGGAGATAGTCTTAGACTAAATTTAAATTTTCACTGTCAAATTAAAAAAAATGACAATACTAATCACTACTAGACACATTATTAGAAAGTAGTTCTTTATACCTAAAATACTCCTGTCAAGACTGAAAATTGCTACAACTATTAAAATCAATTTTACAACATAGTTTAAACCCTTGAAAATATATATATATATGAATCAAGTACTTCTACTTTAAAATTCTGTTTTCCATATGATCTTAAATTCAAAGATTATACACACAGATTTTCATTTTGGTATAATTTACAACAGCACAATTTGGAATCCACCAACATTTTACAATTGAGAATTATGTTATATTGGTATGATGTGAAACTAGGTAGCTAAATTAAAAACTATGTAAAATCTGGACTTTTCAGCATATACCTACAGTGCCAGCTTCTTGGGAAGCTAAGATGGAAGAATCACTTGGGCTCAAGGATTTGAGACCAGCCCATGCAACATAGCAAGACCCTGTCTCCAAAATGTGGTTATTATTTTTTGTAACATAAGGGACAATAAATATAAAAAGCAGCCTATGAAATTTTATAATTAATAAGTTTATACCAAGATTTTTAAAAAGTAAAGTAAGAAGCCTAGAAGGGAATAACCAAAATATTAAAAATAGTATTTTCCTGAAAGAGTAAAAGATATCACATTGCTATGATACCTGCATACCCATGTTTATAGCACCATAATTCATAAGAGCTATATCTTGGAAACAGCCTACATGCCCATCAACATATAACTGATAAAGTACAAGGAGATACTACTCAGCTATATAGCAGGATCAATTTGTGTTATCTGTAGGAAAATGGATGCACCTTGAGACTGTAATCCTAAGTGAAATAAATCTGACACAGAAGATTAAAGATTATATGATTTCTCTTATATGAGGAATCCAAGAAATAAACAATTTGAAGAGAAAAATAAAAGACAGATGATAGGAAACAAGGAGATATACTTTGTGGAGATGGGAAAGGAATGAAGGGATGTGAAGGAATGGGAGGGATGAGAGAGGAAGGGAAAATAAAAAGGATCAGGATACAATATGTGTGTGTATCAATTCCCCATGATGGATGTATTCATTATGTACCACAAATATACATTAATTAAAATGGGAAAAATAATAAGTTATCTCCCATTGGAAATGGGACAAAAAAGGATCAAATGTGAATTCTATAATTGAAAACTACAATATGTGAAGTAAAAAATTAAACAAATGCAGCCTATTTCACTAGTTCTACTGGTAGTCTATCCAGAGTGGTTAGAGACAACAGGAGAGACTGTGAATACAGATTAACATAAATTATCAAATCTGAAGAACAGAGTAAATAAGTGTTTTAAAATGAATAGAACTTCTGGGGCCTGTCCAAAAAAATCTACGTATTTAAAATTTTACTCATGGAGTTCCAAAGGGAGAAGAGAGAGAATATGGTAAAAAATGCATCTTTGAATAGTAATGGCTGGAGTTCTCTCAAATATAGTGAAGATATAAATTTACAAAATCAAGATACTAAGTGAAGCCCAAACAGAATAAATATGAATGGAGCTACATTTAGTCACAACACCAATATTTTATTATTTTGAAACATACATATCTACATATACACATCTATATGCTCACACTGACATATATAATTGCATAGACAAAAAAAGAGATATGAGTACACAGTCAAATGAGTTAATTGGAAACCCTGAAATGGTTGTTTTGTTTTGTTTTTTGGTGCCGAAGATCAAACTCAGGACTTCGTGTCTGCCAAGCAGGCACTTATGCTGTTGAGCTAAACCTCCAGGCCCGAAACCCTGAAATTTTAATTTGAATTGTAATCATAAGTATAAGCTTATGATTTATTTTCTTCTTTCTAAAAACCACATAGTTCTTAGTTTTGTTTGTGCAAAGGCTTAGAAACAATAACCCAGTAACAATGAACAACCCTAATACTCAGATGTGGATTTCAAAGTAGCAGTTCCGTGCAAAAGAAGCCAAAAGTCCTTAGAGAAGAGATGATTTGCATTAGAGCAAGCAGTGTTTAAGATGAGTCCTTACACCTTGTTTTGCTAGTAAGCAAGAAGCTATCAAACACTAATGAGATATGTAAAGAGAAACCAAAAATCAATTTTAAGAGGTTCCCAATGGTCAAGAATGACACAATTTGAGTATCAAAAAGACATTATCAGCTGGGTGTGTGGCTCATGCGTATAGTCGCGGCACTTGGGAAGCTGAGGCAGGAGGATTGCCACGAGTTTGAGGCCAGCCTGGGCTACACAGTCAAAACACAAAAAACAAAACAAACGAACAAACAAAAAAAAGACAAAGACAGCATCTTTGATGGATTGAAAGACAGCAATCAGCAATAAACTCATTCTCCAAAAAACATGCCATCTATGACAAACCAAAACCAACATCACACTAAATGGACAAAAACTGAAAGCTCTCACTGTAAAATTAGGTGCAAGACAAGAATGTCCACAATCACCACTCCTATTCATGTTTTTTTAATCGGTGCCAGGGATCGAACTCACAACAGCACCCCTGCAAGGCAGGCGCTTATGTCACTGAGCTAAATCCCCAGCCCACCACTCCTATTCAGTATAGTTCAGGAAACATCAGCCAGAGCAATCAGACAACAGAAAGAAAAGGAATAAGAATAGGAAAAGAAGTTAAATCATTATTCACAGATGACATGATACTCCACATAGAAGACCCCCAAAACTACACCAGAATACTTCTAGATTTAATAATCAAAAACTCATTCTTAACTAGGGTTAACTGGAACATATGCCCATTATTTTAATATTTGTTAAATAAAGGGAAAACATCAAAATCTGTCACATCTTTACAATGTAAACTTCACTTCAGAGTAGCCAAATAGTGAATAAGGAAGTCCTTCTTTACATAAAAATTTCTGCTAATAAATGCAAAAGGAAGATAGACTTCAAAAATCACTGTTCAGCAGCCTTTATGACACAATGAATCTAAAAACATTTCATCGCCCTCAAACCATTATAGTGAAGTGTTGATGAGAAGATTTACAATGCTGGATTGAATCTTAGCATCATGAAAAGTTGGGAAATGATACAATGTGTCTTTTGATAACCATCGGGAATATACAGTCCTTACCATAAAATTATTCTGACAAATAATGATGTTAATAAAAGAACTTTAATTTAGTCAAGTCTCTGTATATAATTATCTAATTACAGGAAGTATGGGATGCAGAAGAACAAGCTAAGCACTACCAATTGGATGTAATCAACTAAATCTTCATAATGTGAGAAATTCTTCATAATAAACTGATTTCTTTACCAAATAAATGACATTTAAAAACTAAATGAGGGTGACGTTATGAGACTGGTTTAAGGGACAGGGATGTAGCTCAGCAGCACAGCCGCCTGCCTGGCAAGCACAAGGCCCTGGGTTTGATTCCTAGTACTAAAAAGAAAAAAAAGATGGGTTTAAGAGACATATCAACCAAATGCAATGTGTAACTTTGCCTGAATCATAAAAATCAAATACATTGTTAAAAAATTATACAGGCAAGGAAATCTGAAATTTGAGTGTAGATATTAAGGAAATGCTATCAATTTTATGGAGCTATGCCATTTTTGAATGTCGTTAGTGGTAGTTCAGTATCCAAATGTGTGGGGGCATTATCTTGTTCTCACAATAAGTGGCTTTTAAAGGAAGGAGTCAGCCTACCTCTAGGCGAAGATTATTTTTGGTTGCTTAAATCATCAGATAACAGTTTGTTGAGGAACTTTGTAATGGATGGATTAGGTTATCACTATCTGAACCAATTGGCGGGCTTTTTGATTTATAAAATGTGACAAGAGGCATTACTGTGCCTCAGGACTTGATAGAACAGGATCTAACACAATGCATGGCACTCAACAAGTGTTCAAGAAAAAGTAATCATGGACTTGCATCGTGGCGCTGGGACTCAGTCCGCCAACTTGTTGCTGCTTGAATACTTCCCTCTGGAATATACAGATGCCCTTAGCACATAGGGTCACCAGAGATCCCTTATAGCACTGCTCTGTCACTGCTATCAGTTCCCACCATTCCCCTTGCTCCAACCATTACAAATTCAGATTCTGTTCCTGTAATCAAGTTACTACTCTTGCTGCTCCACGTGAACGCAGACATTTTTCTTCTTGCCATGACAGCTTACAAGGACTGGCCCAAAAGTGGCCACTGGCTCTGCGAGGCCTCTTCAAGTGGACATCTCTGAATGCCAAGGAGGAACTGAAACCACACAGCTGGCCCAGGGGTGTCTACCTGTGTGCCTGTTCATAGGTTGTACCGTCGCTACAGAGCAGCTCTCTCCTGGGTTATCAAAATGGCTCCATCCATTCTCTCTCATCTCAGTATAATTCCTTGATTTCTGAAGTATCCTCAACACCCCCCAGCCATCCTTTGTGCACGGTAAGAGGAATGGAGGTGCCACTAATCTTCGTGGTCCTCATTTCAAAAGAATCCTAGGGACCTGCCACCACAGCAGGAAATCCAAAGCTCGGCATGCAGATAGCCCCATCCAGGAGGCTCACACGCCACACAGAAATAAAAAAATATCTCTTCCAGGAACAAAAATGAAACACAAGAGGTGGAGGCAGCAAGCATGGGCAATGTTTAAAATAAAAGGAAAGAGCTGAGCAAGCAAATTGAGGTCTTTGCTGTGAAAAGTCAGGCCAGGCAGGGGTATCATGAGGGCTGCCGATGCTGGAGCAGAGACACGCATCCAAAATGGAACCTGAGCAAGAGCCAAGTATAGCAGCACGAGATTTCAGCCTCCAATATAAATTTCAGGGTAAAGGAAGGACATTTTCTGTTTAGTCCTGTTACCTAACACCAGTTAAATATGGCAAAATATTTAACCAATCACAGTTCTAACATCAAATTATTAATTTATGTGGGTGGATGAACAAATGATAAATGATGGATTGGTAGACTATAGTCTTTCCATCAAATATGCACATTATTAATCTTGTTCAAAGTGTATTTGTGCTATTGTTTACAGATATTGCTGCTTTTCCAGAAAAGAGTTGAGTATCTAAATTACGTTCTAGGTTTTTCCCTTAGCTTTATTTAGGAAAATTCAGTCCCTAGGCAGAAGGCATCACTCACACTTGGTTGCCGATACCCCAAATGCAGATGTATTGTCCAGAAAACAGATACAAAGGCAAGTCTTACTAGACCCAAAACACCAGTCAATGAATAGTACAGTGATCCATATTCATTTTGGTCCACTCCAAATACCCTGATGAAATTAGAGTACCTCCCCAAGGTAAATTATTATATCTGCTCCCATCCCACTCACTTCCAAACTGAGAAAGCATCCATTTATAGTCTGCTCAAACATAGAATACAGTCAGGTTCATTTTTTAGCCATTTAGCAAACACCTAGTAGTGCGCACTAGAACTCTTTGTGCATCCATGGAGGAAACATGCAGCTACTGCTTTCTACTCTGCCCCACACTGCCTCCCTTACATCGAGCCTGTGTGAGTGTGAGTATGTGTGTGTGTGTGTGTGTGTGTGTGTGTGTGTATGAGTGTGTGAGTGTGTGTGAGTGTGTATGGGGGGTGTATTTCAAGTGAGTGGGATTGGGAGCATGTACATCGGCATTGATGCAGACCTCTACTTGCTTGTAATAAACACTTGGCAGACAGAAAGAAAAATTCTCAAAGGCTGTTTATTAAGCTCCCAACATCCTTGGGGTGCCCTGTTGGGCACCGTAATTATAGGAAACGTTTTCGACTCTGCTTCATTTTGGCCCGCCTGGCTGGGAGGCCCAGGGAGTGGACCATGGTAACCACTCTTCATTTTCCTGGGCCATTGTGACCCTAATGAGATCCATTCTGATTGCAATTAGAACAGTGCGCAGCAGGTGAAGCCATATGGAGCATGGTCATCTTTAAGCAGGAGCTGAAAGGGGGCTTTTGTCTACCCAGCTCTGCACACACATTTTCTAAAGTCAAGTCCCACCTGGTCCTGTCACATCCCTGTAAAAAAACAGGAACTGTCTGAGGGCCAAAGCTTCAATTTATTCCCAATTACAAAGAGGGGGTGGGATGCTAAGTGCCTACTGTGTGACAGGTACCATGCTAAGCATTTTCTCATGCCATCTCATCAATATCTCAGGGAGCCACCTACCATAAACAGCGTTTTCCAGAAAACTAAGGCCTAGAGAGGTCATTGGGCCTGCCTTAAATTGCACAGTTTGAACCAAGCAGCAGCAGGAAGACGACAAAAGCGTCAAATTTCCTAACTCTAATGCGTAAGCATTTTCCACTACAAGGGGAAGTTGCCATTGAAGTCTCAATTTTTTTGTTTTGTTTATATTTGTTTCATTGCTTGTTTTATATAAATGGATGGTTCTAAAAGATTCGTATTTCCAGAGGGTCCCTAAAGCTCTTTTTGTACCCTAGTACGTAGTCACAGACTGGGGGCAGGTGCTGACTACACAGACGCCCCCCACAGTCAACCTGCCCTTGCCACTTCCCATTCAGTGGTGGGTGGGTTGAAAATCAGATCCCAGAATCATGGGACATTTGCATTTTATATTGCTCACCTGATGACTGTGCCAATAGACGCTGGATAAACTGAGGTATGAAAATCTCTTCTGCTCTACATAAAAACTATTTATTGGAACCACAGTATTTCCTTCCTTCCCTCCTCCTCCCTCTTCCCCTTTCTCCCCGCTGTTCCCCATCCCACTCCCCCACCCCCCGCCACAGCTAGCCCAGCCAATATAGGACAGATAAAGGAAACTTACAGTCCACAGTTCAGGGTCACATTGGTTATTAAAGCCTAACAAAGAGGAAAGCTTTATGCTGAAGAAAACAGGTTTACCTTGAATTTGTGAATTGAGAGGCTTTTGAAGGAGCCAGAGAAAACCTTTAATATTAGGCAAAACCTATTATTCCATAGGCTGCAATAAAACAGTATTTAATTCTAGGTGGCCACGTGGCCCAGCACATAACCCCCAGAAGAATGTTCACCAGGCAAAGAAAGGAGCTTAGGTTTTAATTAGAGAATTTAATTATTGGGTATAAACACCAATAATGACAGAATTGTGCATTTGTATGCAAACACAGAAAATTACTGATAGGAAGAGGTATTATTCTCTAAAATAGATCAATTTATTCTTCCCAAAACCCGTACGAATTCCTGTCACTGAGTTCAGCTCTAAATTACTGTCCTCACATGGCAGGGTCAACCCTACTCCAAATTCAGCAGCAGTGCCATGACCTCAGTCATGAGTTTTAAGGCACCTTGTATAATCTTTGGGAGACTAGGCAGGTCAAATTTTGCCTTGAAATCTGCTGATTTACAAACTGGCCTTCTGCCTTCCTATCATGAACCCAAGCTGCTGCCATCAGTCCTGTATCTGGGTCTCTTCTTCTCCTGTGGCTCTTAATCTCACAACTTACTTGCTCAGTATCTTCCTCTAGGTCCTGGAGAACATGGTAGGCCCAAAAGTCTCTTCCTGCAAGCAGAGACACCTCCATTCAAACTCCAACTCCAAACCTGGGCCCTGTCTATAGCTTAGCAGCCTACCTTTCTGCAGCCATACCCACCTACCTGGTGCCATGGTTCATGCCAACTCCTCCCCCTCACTCCATGACCTCTGTCACACCAAGCACAGGCAGACTTGTTTCAACATCAACAAACCCTTCCACTTGCCTCTCTTAAATCTCTACTTCCAAAAAAGTCACTAATGGTGTTACAAGTCCTATGACCATGCCTAGCCTTCTCATGGATGTGACCACGAGACAGCAGCCACCCTGCAAACTCAAATATGTGGGGGAAATAAATGAGACTTTTTCTAGCACCTGGCTGACCCACTGCAACAAAAGGGATTGCGGGCAAAAGACTGTTTTTAGGAAGGTGCAATAACCCATAGGCCAACTGCTTTTAATTTAACAGTTCTTCCTCTCTGATTCTGAGCTGTGGAAGCCAGAAGCTAACGAGGACCTATGGGTCAAGGAAGCCATTTCCCTAGCCATCATTCTCATTTCTCTGGGCCAAGAAAACTAAAGCAAATATGCTTAGCTCTTTCTCCTGTAAAACAACTCTTCTATGCTTAGCTCTTTCTCCTGTAAAACAACTCTTCTATAAATATCTCTTCCTCTATAGAAATAAGAAAGATCACTAGAAATACATGAAATTCCAAAGAACAGAAAGAGAAGAAAATATTCATATCAAAGTCAGTAACGATTGTTTCTCTATCCTTTTGCTGTTTGGAGCAGCTGAAATTTGTTTTAAAAGTACAAAAATTTTGAACATCTTAATACTCAATGAACAACTGCTTCTTTTTCTTATCCAAGTATCTGTCCTTTTCAAGGGGGTTCTACAAGCAGGATCAAAAGGAACGAATTTAACAGCTATCTCCACCTTGTCCCTACCCCAAACTTAGATTCATCAAATTAGAGACAAACATTAAGGGCACAGACACACCTTCAAAAGATCATAAACATGTGCACTCACTGTTTTGTCATTTTCAGAAAGATCTTAGGTTAATTCAGAAAGTATTGAGGTTAAAGACTGGAGCCAATTGTGGTGGTGTAGGCCTGTAATCCCAGCACTCTGGGCAGCTGAGGCAGGAGGACTGCAAGTTTGAGCCTGGCCTGAGCAAGTTAGTGATTTAGTGTAATTTTGTCCCAAATTTAATATATATATATATATATATATATATATATATATATATATATATAGTTTTTTTAAAAGGCATTGGGGCTCCAGCTTACTGCAAATACTCTGGGTTCAATACAAAGGACTGCCTCCTAGGAAGGCAAGGAGGGAGGGAGAAAGGAAGAAAGGAAGAAAGGAAGAAAGAAAGAAAGAAAGAAAGAAGAAAGGAAAACAGGTAGAAATAACTAATTGAATACTATACCTAAGAGACCAGCAGTCTCTTTTCAAAAATGCCTGAGGAACCATGAAGAAATAATAATACCTAACATTTATTTAGTGCTTACAATGTTTCACACACTGATATATTCCCACTGATACTTGGGAAGCTGAGGCAGGAGGATCATGTGTTTCAAGCCAGTCTAGAAAATTTAAACAAGATACTGCCTCAAAATAAAAGAGTAAGAATAACTGGCAATGTAGCTCCATGGTAGAGCACTTGCACAAAACCATGCAAAATAGAAAAAAAGAAAGAGAGAGAGAGAAAGAGAGAGAGAGAGAAAAAGAACGCAAAAGAAAGGAAATAAAGTAAAAAAGAAAACAATTAATGGGGCTGGGGATTTAGCTCAGCAGCTTAAGCTGTTGCCTGGCAAGTGTGAGGTTGTGAGTTTGATCCCTGTTACCAAAAAAAAAAAAAGAAAGAAAAGAAAACAGAATTAACTAACAACCTAAAAGTTCAACAACAGGAAAATAACTCATGGAATATCATTTATCAATTTAAAATGCTTTCAAATAATGCCTATTTGGCACATTATGATGTTCATTATTGAAAGAACCAAAATTTAAAATATGGAAACTTTATAATGTCAATGATTTTTAAAACCAACACATTGAGAAAAGACACTGAGATTTATATATAAATGATGTTAAAGAAAGTGTAGGCAGAACAGCTACATTACTAGGAGGTCCTAGTGCAAAATGAAAATATGTAGCCCCTCTCTTGTTCAAAAATTATTAAGAATGTCAAGACAGAATTAGGAAGCATTAAACCAAGTACAGAGTCCTAAGCACTGTGAGACTGTATAACTGGCACAGCCAGAAATTGGCCTTGGTGCCAGTTGGGTATCTCTGGGTGATAATATAATTGTCTTCCTTTATGTATTTGTCTGTATTCTGGAAGTTCTATTAATTGAACATACATTATTTTTAGTGTTAGAAAATGTATTATCAAAAATTAAATAAAATTGACAAATCCTTGGGTAACCTTATCAAAAAAAAGGAAAGAAAAGACTGAAATCCATGGCAATAGGAATGAAAGGGGTGAATTCACAACAGACCCTGCAGAAATCACAATGGACCACCTATACCTACTTTGTGAACTTGTATTTAATAAAATGGAAAATGCAGAAGAAATAAATTCCTAGATACATATGAATTACTAAAGCTGAGTCAAGAAGATATTAACATCCCAAATAAACCAATATCAATCAATAAAATCAAAGATGTAAGTAAAAACCTACCAACAAAGAAAAGCCCAGGTCCTGAAAGATTCACTGCTCATATCTACAAGAAATTTAGAGAAGATCTAATACCACTACTTCTCAAACTATTTAATTAAATATAAAGGGAAGCAATACTTCCAAATTTATTTCTGGAAACAAGCACTACCCTGATACCTAAACCAGAGAAGGACTCAGCTAAGAAAGAGAACTATAAGCCAATCTCCATAATGAACATAGATGCAAAAATCCTCAATAAGGGGCTGTGGATTTAGCTCAGCGGCATAAGCGCCTGCCTTGCAAGTGCCCGGTCGTGAGTTCAATCCCCGGTACAAAAAAAAAAAAAAATCATGAAAAAATCCTCAATAAGATACTGGCAAACAATACAGTAAATCATCAGGAAGATTATACACCATGACCCAGTTAGATTAATCCCAGGGAATCAGGGACAGCTCCCAATACATTAAAAAAATGTAATATACCTTATTAACAAAGCAAAAGACAAAAACCATATAATCATATCAACAGACATAGCAAAAGCTTTTGACAACATCCAGAAAAAATTCTACAGAAAATTAGAATATATGGTCTTTATCTCAAACTGACAGAAGACATCCATGACAAATCAAAGCCAACATCATACTAAATGGTCAAAAACTGAAAGCTTTTCACTCTAAAATAAGGAACAGGACAAGGATACCGATTGCCTGCACTCTTACTCAGGATAGTCCTGGAAACTTTAGCCAAAACAATTAGACAACAGAAAGAAATAAAACAAATAATAACAGGAAAGGAAGAAGTCAAATTATCATTTTTTTGTGGATGACATGATATTCTACATAGAAGACTCTCAAGAACTCCACTAAAAAACTGTTAGATTTAATAAACAAATTCAGTAGGATAGCTGGATACAAAGTCAACACAATAATCAATATCCTTCCTATACAAGAATAGCAAACTCACTGAGAGAGAAATTAGGAAATCAACACCTTTCACAATAGGAATCAGTCTAATAAAGTACCTAAAAGACTTCCACACTGAAAACTACAGTACTCTAAAAAAGGAAATTGAAGAGGATATCAGAAAATGGAAAAATATCCCTTGCTCTTGCCTAGGAAAAACCAATATACCAAAAATGGCCATATTCCCAAAATCATTATATGGATTTAATGTTACCCCCATCAAAATTCCAACAGCGTATCTCACAGAATTAGAGAAAACAATCCTAAAATTCATTTGGAACCAGAAGAGATCTAGAAATAGCAAAGGCAATTCTGGGCAACAAAGACAAGGCAACAGGCATCACAATCCCTGCCTTGAAAGTATATTATAAAGTTACTGTGATAAAAACAGCATGATACTGGTGCAAAAAAAAAAAAAGAAAAACAGACCTGAAAATCAGATTAGAAGATGCAAAAAGAACTCCACACATACTAATCCACCTTATCTTTGACAAAGGTGGCCAACATATTCACTGGAAGAAAGATAGCCTCTTTAATAAATGGGTGATGGAAAAACTGGCTCTACCCACATAAATACCAAACTGAACATGTATTTTTCAGCATGCACTAAACAAAATTTGAAATGGATCAAAGATCTATATAGTAAAACAGAAACATGAAATCTACTAGAAGATAGAATAGATAAAACTCAAGAAGACATAGGTGCTGGCAAAGACTTTATGAATAAAACCCTGATTGCACAGGAACTATCACAAAGAATCAACAACTGGGACCTCATATTATTGAAGAGCTTTTGCACAGCAAGAAAAAAACACCAAAAGAGTGAAGAGTCAACCCAAAATCTGAGAAAAAAAAGTTTGCCAGCTGTTCCTCAGGCAAAAGATTACTGTGGAAAACATATAAAGAACTCAAGAAAATCAGACCTCCCAAATTTCAAGATTCAGTCCAAAAATGGGCATCTGAGATGAATACACACTTTCAGATGAAGAAATACAAATAGAAAATAAACATATGGAAAAATGTTCAATATCACTAGTCATTCAAAAGATGTAAGTTGAAAAAATATTGATTTCCATCTCACCCCTAAAAGAATGGCTGTTACCAAGAAATCAACCAATAACAAATGCTAGAAGGGCTCTGGGGAAAAAGGAACCCTTCTGCACTGCTGGTTGGAGTGTAGACTGGTGCAATCACCATGGAAATCAGCCTGAAAATTCCTCAAAAAACTCAGATTGGAGGTACCATTTGATCCAGCTATTCCTTTTGTGGTCTCTTCCCAGAAGAATCAAAAACATCATATCACAGCAATATATGTACACCAATGTTTATAGCAGCACAGTTTGTAATAGATCTTGGAAACAACCAAAATGCCCATCAACTGAGAAATGGATAAAAAAAGATATGGTCTTTTTATACAGTGGACAACTCAGCCATAAACAAGGATGAACTGCAGATTTTTTTAGGCAAATGGATGCAACTAGAGACCATACTCATAAGTGAAATAAAACAGACTCAAATGTGTAAACATTATATTGTCTCCCTAGGGTGAGAAGCTGGAAAAGTAAACAAGATGTAAAATAGATATTCAAAAATGGAAGAAACTATTCAAAAGGAAAGAGAAACTAGGATGAGGAAAAGAGAAATGAAGGAAAGGAAAAGCAAAAAAAAAATATATATATATATATATATACACACACACATACATATAGTTTAGGTACTACTAATTTTTCTTAGTTCACTTAAAAGAAGGGTTTGTGCTAATATTGTTTGGACAATTAAATGTCTATATCTTATACTCTGAGTAACTAAAGATAACTATATGCAATGTATTAATCTTTGTTACTCTCCTATTATCTTGTTTTGAAATTTTGTTCATTTTCTCTTTGAAATAAAAAAAACTAATAAAAACAACTCTACATTTATTGGCCTCCAATAAAAACATAAGGGTATTCACAACAATATGAACAAATGTTTTACAAATACTCCCAGGGCAAGCCACTTAATCGGCTGCCTTTTTTATATATTATCATAATTGCCATTGCCTCACTTCACTTCTGTCTTAATTCACGGATCATTTCTAGTTGGAGACACTTTGTAGCACAGTAATATTATCTCCTTTCAACATGATCCAACCCAGTTGTTTTCCTGAGTTCATTTTAGAATGAATTTCTTCTGCATCATTTAATACAAGGTTCATGTACTCATCAAAACCAATAATACAGCCCTCTATCCGCATATTCACTTGCTCACTGAGCCACACTTGAATCTGGGATCTGTTCTGCAAGTATCTGAAGATGAGGACGATGGGCTGCACCATCACCTTCAGCACTTTCGGGCCCTGGGCCCTGTATGCCCTGGCAGAGTCTGACAAAGAACAACACCAACCACCAAAATTTTTTAAATGTAGTAATTATAAAAGAATCACCCAACAAAGATTAATAGAACTCTACCTATAATTACAAAATAGCATGATTTGTTGATATTCTTTGTCTTAGCTCATGAATTGCAAACATGTACCAATAAAATAGAATTTTAAAAGGATAACATAATTTGCAGCACAGGTCATACCATGTCACAGATGAGTAATGAGTGGATCAGATAAATCAATTCTTAGGAATCCTCCAGAAATCAGATGGTCTCTCCTCTTAGCTCCAAAAAGTTACCCCAGACTCCATACAATGCCATGGTCATTCTGAAATTGTATTAAAACTTTTTGACATCATGGCTTCTGCAAACAGGTGGAAGATAAAAAGGAAAGCAATTACTGAGACACCACAAACTGAGGAGGGAGCTACATATGGACCTGGGAATGAAAACAGCGCACCTCCTTCTCCAACACTCAACCTGTGTGGGCTGTATATGTGCATCATGGAGCACGGGGTTACCCACCAATATGTGTCCCCTTTCTCTCATGCAGGTCCCCAATGCCAGGAGATTGCCTGTCTATACCTAATCCCAAGCACCTAAAGAAAGTAAGGCAGGCGCTTATGCCGCTGAGCTAAATCCCCAGCAACCTAAAGAAAGTAAAGGTAGCCACAAATAAATTTTCCTCGCAGCTTTTTGGGTTACCTCTTTCATCCGCATAATAGGTAAGAGATATCTCCAAGGTCTGACATCGTCGGTTGCAGGCTTTTCCTGAGTCAAGAGAGAAACATGACTGAAGATGTAGCTCAGTGGTACAGCACTTGTGTAACATATGTTAGGCCATGGGTTCCATCCCCAGCACCACAGGCAAAAGCACACATGCACACACGTGTGCACATGCATGCACACACACACACAAAGAAGGTTGAGGCTTTTTCTATAGCTCTCCTGAAAGGCTCATCTACCAATCTATTCACTTTCCTGGGTTGATATTAGAACACAAAAGTGGTTTTTGAGTAAGTGTCTTGGCTAAGTGGAATAATTAAGAGGTGCGTACATGGGAAAAGCCTAGTATGAGCTGTGAAATGATGAAACCTGGTTATGTGTTAATATGTTAATATGTTAATATATGGACAATATGTTGATATATGCAAGGAAAACAAAGAATACCTGATGACAGGTAGCCTACCTAGACTTTTTTTTCCAAAGTTAAAATAAAACCCAGACTTCTTTTTGCAAAGTTAAAATAAAATTTTCTGTAAAGTAGTAGGCAAACTACCTGCTACTAAGGAATTTGAAATGTGGAATCAAGACATAGAGAAAGTTGATTTAATACTACAAAAAAAAAACCATACACATAAAAAAATCTATGTCAGGTAATATGTCAACTAGTGAGGATTTCTTAATTTTTTTTTTGTAATTCTGTATCACTTCTACCCTTTT
>PVJX010014832.1:0-44055 GCA_004027295.1 Dolichotis patagonum | reverse complement strand
AAGAACCACATGATCATCTCTATAGATGCAGAAAAAGCTTTTGATAAAGTCCAACACTCATTCATGATAAGAACCTTACAGAGAATTGGAATAGAGGGTCTTTATCTCAATATGGTAAAGGCCATCTATGACAAACCAACAGCCAGCATCATTTAGAATGCTCAAAAACTGAAAGCCTTTACCTTAAAATCAGGCACAAGATGAGGATGTCCATTATCACCACTGCTATTCAACATAGTACTAGAAATACTAGCCAGAGCAATAAGACAGAAAAGAGAAATAAAAGGAGTAAAGATAGGAAAAGAGGAAGTTAAATTATCTTTATTTGCAGATGACATGATACTTTACATAGAAGACCCCCAAAACTCTATTGAAAGACTCCTAGATATAATTAACAAATTCAGCAAGGTAGCCAGATACAAAGTCAATACACAAAAATCAAAAGCATTTCTATACACTAACAACAAAAGTACTGAGAAAACAAAAAGAGAAACTATACTCTTTACACTAGCATCCAAAAAATGAAATACTTAGGAATTAATCTCATGAAAGAAGTAAAAGAGCTATACAGGGAAAATTATAATACCTTGAAAAAGGAAATCAAAGAGGACCTCAGAAAATGGAAAGACATCCCCTGTTCATGGATAGGAAGAACAAACATTGTAAAAATGGCCATTCTCCCAAAATTACTATACAGATTCAATGTCATCCCAATCAAAACACCACTAACATACCTCATAGATCTAGAGAAATCACTCCTAAAATTCATCTGGAACAAGAAGTGACCTAGAATAGCAAAGGCAATTCTAAGCAACAAAGGCAAGGCAGGAGGCATCACAATCCCTGACTTGATATTATACTACAAAGCTACAGTGATAAAGTCAGTATGATACTGGAATAGAAACAGAACAGAGGATCAGTGTAATAGATTGGAAGATACAACCACAACTGCAAACTCACTCAGCCACCTTATCTTTGATAAAGGGGCCAAACATGCTTGCTGGAAGAATGACAGTCTCTTTAGCAAATGGTGCTGGAAAAATTGGCTATCCATATGCAGAAAACTAAAACTAGACCCATGTCTATCACCATACACTAAACTAAAATCTAAATGGATCAAAATCTAAATATTAAAACCGAATCTCTAAAACTGCTGGAAGACAAAGTAGGTAAAAACCTCAAAGATATAGGGGTAAGAAGAGAATTCATGAACAAGAACCAAAGTACATGGGAAGTACTTCCCAGAATCAATAAATGGGACCACTTCTTATTAAAGAGTTTCTGCATGTCAAAAGAGGTTTCCAGTAGAGTGAAAAGAAAACCCACAAATTGGGAAAAAATCTTCATGGACAGTTCCTCAGACAAAGGACTTCTGTCTAGAACTCATAAAGCATTAAAAAAAATCAGACCCTCGAAATTCAAAGACCCAATCCAAAAATGGGCATCTGAAATGAATACACAGTTCACAGATGAAGAAATACGAATGGCAAATAAATACATGAAACAATGTTCATCATTAGTCATGAGAGAAATGCAAATTAAAACCACACTGACATTCCATCTCACTCCAGAAAGAATGGCCAAGATAGAAAACACTACCAACAACAAGTGTTGGAGAGGCTGTGGGGAAAAAGGAACTCTTCTACACTGTTGGTGGGAGTGTTGACTGGTGCAACAACTGTGGAGGTCAGTCTGGAGATTCCTCAAAAAGCTGGGTTTGGAAGTCCCATTTGACCCAGCTATTCCGCTTCTAGGCATATTCCCAGAAGAACTGAAAACATCATACTACAGTGATATATGTGCACCCATGTTTATAGCAGCATAATTTGTAATAGCCAGATCTTTGAAACAACCTAAGTGCCCATCAACTGAGGAATGGATAAAAAATTTGTGGCATTTTTATACAATGGAGTACTACTCAGCTATAAAGAATGATCACTTCAAGATATTTATAAATAAATGGACATGACTTGAGAGCATTCTCTTAAGCGAAATAAACCAAACTCACAAGGGTAAATACCATATAGTCTCCCTAGCATGAGATTTGATAAGAGTATATAAGATTGTATGGTAAGCATGAGTCCCCATCTCATAGCTTTGAAGTCTTTCAAAGTTTTCAATCATCAGTTGGAATGGTTTTATCCTGTTTTGTTTGACTATATCATGCGCAATGATATGAACAGCTATTTGAAGAAAACAAAACATTATGACAGCTATTGCTTATTTAATATCATCCTTCTTAGAAGTCCTACCATGCTTCTTTTGTTCTACTACCCTTGGTTCTATCTATCACATTGTGTCTTATTGGAATTTGAATATGTGTGATATTTTAAACAAAAATTTTTTTTATCGAAAGTGAGATATTATAGTACCCATTTATCATTTTCTGTTATTCGATTCACAAAGCCCCGTAATTCTTTCACTCTATGCATGGCTTTATACTACTGTGCTATGTTTGATATTATTGTATTTGATACTATGCTCAACTATAGCAGAGTAAGAGATATGGTGTTAGCTACTGTTGATGTCCAGTTGTCTTAATGTAAAGTACTGTGTTGCCTATGTTGTCCTGTTCTGATCTGCTCTGTACTTCCCCCTTTTGTTTTATATTCTTTCAAATAAAAAATAAGAAGAAAGTCCCACCCTGGCTGTTAGTGACAGGATCCAACAGTCTTGTAACTTGGATAGAGTAAAAGAGAAAGGACACCTTGATGCTGCTTTCACTACTTTCTGCCAGACTACCGGAGGCTGTTTCTCCTCTGTCACTCTCCTGATTTGGAGCCAGCCAACTTTAAACTGAAATCTCTCCCAATTGTAAGGTACACTAAAGTTTTCTCCTTTAACTTTGAGTGTTGGGTATTTTGTGTCCACAAGAGAAAAGTAACTAATAGAGATAATCTTTATTAACATTCTAGTTGAGATTTTAATAATTTATTGCCTATAATTGTATAACCTGTGATGTATTCTGTTTCCCCATTCTTACACTCAGCAATTACCTGCTAATTGAATACAGAAATTTGGTAATAAAATAAATTTAATCCTTTCTCACATTCGTAATCATTTCCTGGCTTCCTAATATTCCAGTGATTTCAAACTACTCATTACTTCTCGACTATAATCTACTTCTTTACCCAATGTATTCCTTCAAAACTAAATTTGGCATGGGGAAGTGGTACTCACTACCTCATTTGTTTCTATCTTTAGGTATTTTTCTTTTTGTCTATTTCCACCTGTTTTATACACCATAAATGTCCCACTCAGAAATGAATCATACTGATACAGCTTCTGTTACCCTAAAAAAGCCTTTAATTCATTCTTTTTATATACAGTCAATCTTCAGGGGTTACTTGTTTACCTTCACCAAGCTTGCTGTGACATGTTTAGCATTAGAAACTCTACATTTTTTGTCTTTAAATTTAGTATATAACAGTGGTTTTGGTCAATCACTTTTTAAATTTTTTAGCATGCATTGCTGAGAGTTTCCTTTGTGTTGAATAAGGAAATAGTTGGTTTCAGTGCTATGTTCTCAAATAATCTCAAATAGTTTATGTTATTCTTTAATGATTAAAAATGGAAGATGTGATGGTAATGTTTACAAATGGAAGATGTGATATGAAAGTCACATATGTGTGTGTGTGTGTGTGTGTGTGTGTGTAGGCAGGTCTTTATTTTACTTTCCATATCTTTTCCATGCCATGTCAGAACTGTAGAACAGAAAAAAATTCTTCCCACCGAAATGCAAAATAAACAAAATAAAATACAGAGATATGCTGTAAACTTTGGGAATTATTTGGCATATTTGCATTGGAATCCCCCAATAATATCAAAATTTGGTTAAATGTGGCTGTGGAAAATGCCAGGCCCCAGAAAATTTGAATGTGAAATGCCAGGGTCTTCAGTTTAATTTCATCATCTAAAGACAAATCTCTCTCTGGAATTTATCCCAAAAGTGAGGACAATAGATGCCATGTGCTTAGTTCTCCTCCTTATCATCATTGTCCTATCTGTGCTCTTCAACATCCCAACATATCCTCTCTTTACCTTAGAAGAGTCCTTCCAACACTTTGGGGAAATTGCTGTTGAATTTCCTTGTTTTGATTCTGCTGATATATTGACAGAGACACAAAATATCGTATTGGAGTAACAAGTTTCTTGCAACCTGAGCATTAGTGTTACAATTCTGTAAGTATATGACAAAAGATTGCATAACACATTAAATGACACCATTATTGCAGTATCCATATCTTTTCCATATCTGTAGAACAATGCAAAATTCTTCCCACTGAAATGCAAAATAAATAAAAGACATTTTACTGTATTGCTGTATGTGAACTTTCACCCATGTTCTTGCACAATTTTTTTCAGTCATGAATTTCTAGAACTGCATTTCACTTGTATAAATACTGTATCACTAGATCTGTGACACAAGATTGCAGAGACAGTCACCTTGCATTTCTCACTGTTCTTTAGGTCCAAGCTATTTGAAATTATTTAATCGTAAGAGAAATTAAATGCTGTAAGGAAACTTGACATAATTTATATTTTCATTTTCTCTGTGCCATCAGTCCCCATGTTCTGACTGGCCATTCCATATATGTACTTTGACCAGTACAGGTTATTGTTTAACTTCTTGGATAATTCCTCCCTAAATGTACACATGTGTAACAACAGAAGGTAGCTCAATTTGAAAAATAAATATAGCATTTCACCACGGTGTCCATGAAATGGATCTCAGCTCTTCTGCTGCTATATTTGTGTTGTTATTTTAGCTTTGGGAGCTGTGGAAATGTTTTGGCATGGCCAATTGAATACAGCCACTGGATGAATATGAAGATCATAGTAGAGGAACTGATCCAGAGGGGACAGGAGGTGACAGTTCTGATACCTTCAAGCTTCATTTTTGTTGGTGGTAATGCATCATCTAAGATTAACTTTGAAATATTTCCTACATCTATCAGTAGAGATCAACTGGAAGAATTTTACATTAAATAGATCACTCAGTTGATGAATATTGACTCAATAAATTCCTGTTTGTCTTATTTACCAGAGGTGGATGATGTTTTTAGAGAATATTCTGAAATTTGGGAAAATATTTGTAAGGAAGCAGTTTCAAACAAAAACCTTGTGACAAAACTGCAGGAATCAAACTTTGATGTCCTCCTTGCAGATCCCGCTGCTTCATGCGGTGAGCTGGTGGCTGAGCTATTGAAGTTACATTTTGTGTACAGTCTTAGCTTCTCCCCTGGCTTCCAACTGGAAAAAATTGCTGGAGGGCTTCCAGTTCCTGCTTCTTATGTACCTATCCTGGTGTCATGTTTAAGTGGTGAAATGACCTTTATGGAAAGAGTAAAAGACATGATATGCATGCTATTTTGCATGCTATTTTGACTTTTGGTTTGAACTGTTTAACCAGAAAAACTGGAACAAGTTTTAGAGTGAAATTTTAGGTAAGTCATGTTTTTAATTAGCATCAGGAGGTCCTTAATATGTTGTGCCTTTTCGAGTCAGCTTGAATCAATGTACAATAAGAGGAATTTGATTTTATAAGTAAATGGTGAACTACAAATTAAAATTATCCTTCATCCTCACAGATACAGTACAAATATTCACATTCTGGGATCCTAATATGGCCAGTGGCTCATTACTGATAGATCATTTTGGGAGCTCACACAATTTCGAAGGGAAGATTCAGAATTCAACTTTGGAATTTGATACCAACTTTACCTTCTTTTCATTTCAAAATAAAAGTAATTAGGTATCTCTGTATTATCTTTGTGAATGAAGTCAAAGAGATTGAAGTTACATGTTCCTAACAAAAATACCTAATAGCACTGAGAAACGTTGATTCTCATGTGTAAATCAGGGTTTTTTTCCCCTAACATTACCATTTTTTCTCTACCATCTAAAATATAACTTCTCTTTTGTAAAATATCTTTTTCAAGTTTCACAAATTATAACTTGTTCTAATTTGTGTTCTGATGATTCTACATGCTATGACAGGTCCTTATGAACAATCCACTTTAGAGATTTACAATCTGTAGAAATATGGACCTACAAGTAATGTACTTTAGCAAGTTTTACTCTTGAAAAAAGAAAAATGCAAAATTAGTATAAATATTAATATTTGTCTCTATAATTTCTTCAAATTTTGCCAGATATGTGTTCAAAAATTTGTAAATGATAACTTGTAAATGTTACACAACTAGTATGAACCAAAAGCCATGGCAGAAATAAGAATTTCAGCCATCATCTTGTAGCAGTCACAGCTCACTTGCATCATGTTACAAATCAGAATAAATTCAGAATTTGTTAAAAAAAAAGTTCCCTAGTTATGGTAGGATTATTTGACGTCTCATCTAGAATATTTATTGATATTTATATTGATTGTGTTGGCAGCTTTAGGGAATCAAGAATTCTTGCTTCACTATACAATGTTCTAATGAATGCTTATGATTTAAATTAAACTGAGGAAATGTTACAGAAATATTCCCTTTTCATTCTGTGTTTCTCACAGACACAATTGAGCTATACCTAAAATATAAAAACTTTATGACTCACATATAACTCTACTTTGTTTATGAACATTATTCAATGTTTTCTACTTTTTTCTTCTTTCCAACACAGGAAAACCCACTACATTATATGAGCAAATGCAGAAAGCAGATATGTGGCTTATTCAAAGCTACTGGGACTTGGAATTTCCTCACTCTACCTTAAGAAATTTTGATTTTGTTGGAGGACTCCATTGCAAACCTGGCAAACTTCTACCTAAGGTAAGTACATTACTGTCTAAGTTTTTATTTCAATTTTCATTGAGAATGCTCTCCACTGTTCATTGAGAGTCTAGACTCATAGTGAGTAAATATGAGAAAAGGCAAAAGTGTTTTGCTGATTAGACACTCATACATCAGGTGAGCATGGTACAACATGCCTGTAACCCTAGGACTCCAGAGGCTGATACAGGAAAACCACCAGTTTAAGCAAGCCTGGGCATCAGAGCACTTTGGAGATTGCATAGAGACTTTGTTTCAGAAAAATTATATTTTGATTTCATCACAAGGAGCTACACTTTGTTACCATTACAAAAAGAACACAAGATACCTAGGAAGTATTCAAAAAAGAATTTGTTAAATTAATGTCTTCATTATTCACATTGTCATTGTTATGCTCATTCAAAATCTGTAAGTTGACTAGTGCTCACCATCAGTAAATGTTTGATAAGGATAGACACAACACAGACACTGTGTCCCTCCCACAATCTTGTATACTATTTGGAAAAATAAAACATAAATAAATAATCAAAAGTCTGTGAAGAATAATTTAAAGGGAAGAACTCTAATCCTAAGAAAGCTTTCAGTTGTGATTATACTCTGTGCCATGAAAATTGATAATAGCAAAAAGTGAACAAGGTGCAGGAACAAATCTAGTGATGAGAAGTCAACAAAGATACAAAACAGAGTAGCTGTTAAAACAGTAAGGGGGACTCAACTGATGTTATTGGTATCTTGCTTTTGATAGTAATTATATAATATTTGAGAAGTTATGAATTTATTTCTTTATTTTCATACCAGGGGTCAAACTCATTACTTTACATTGACCAGGCGGGCACTGTGCTGCTGAGCTATGTCCTCAGCCATTAAGAAATATTTACATGCAATTTTATTAAATGGGAACTGACATTCCAACAGTTTAAGAAAATAATTTCAAGTAAAGTCACAATGAAAAGCAATTCTATAGGCTTGTTTAAAAGAATATGCATAGATTCAGGCAATAATATGAACAAGATATAGTAAGGAAATATTATATGAACTTTGAAGCTCTTTATTAGTATTTTAGATTACAAAGAAGAACACTGAACCATGGAGAGTTTGTGCACCCACAGCAACATTTGCTTTCCAAGTCCACATGTCCTAGTCTTGAATACAGAGTCAAAACCATCTTTTTTTATACATGAAATTTTACAGTGTAGGGTACAAAAGAGCTGTATTACTTTCTTGAAACACATATTTAATAACATGCTAAGGTTGTAGGATACTTGGGCAAAATCCTTTCCTGTGATATGATCATGGCATCAACATGACAAAGTACAGAGAAAATATCTCTGCCATACAAATAGAGCAATTCATAGCTCCTATATTTTCTCTGAAAGTCAAGTTGATATGAATCATGTACTCTGGTGTTTTAGAGAGTGACATTCTTTATGAAAGGACACAAAAATCTAATGTATTTTAAATTGATATGATACTTCTAAGGTATATATAGAAATGAAGCTATCCTTAATATTCCTGGATTATGACCTTTTAAGAAATCTTTTTTGTTTACTTTCATATTGACAGCATTAAAAAACTAGAGTCTGATAATCAGAAAAAAACCCAGTGTCCTTTTTGAATGCAATTCATTTAGAAAGTGCAAGAATTCCAGAAGACAAATATTTGAAGAATTAACAAAGTATGTAGTTAACAAGATATCTATACAATTGAATGCTTTCTTAATTAAAATATAACAGTTTTAGTTGCAGCAGAAAAAACAAGAAGCAGAGAAAGAAGACAAAAGAACACTGAAAAGCACTGTTATGGAAAAGTTGCTAACAATAGCTGTTGTTAAATGCACAAAATAGAAATTTACAAACTTGCATCAGGTATTAACATTTACCCCTTTTGGCTACATGAGATACTCATTTGAAACAATGTCAACAAAAATAATCCAGATGCATAAACCCATCTATCTAATAATTATTTATAAAAATGAAACTTGGAAATAACAACACTTAAATTTAAGAAATGATTAAAAATGAAAATGTATGCCTTATATACGTTCACAATTGTTTTACCAAAGAGATATTGTTAACACTAAAGCATCTATAAGGAAACTTCAGATTAAATAACATGTGTATGTGTTTATCATACCTCTATACTTGTTGCACAAAGTATTCTTCAGTAACTGTAAATCAGTCATAATAAGAATGTGAGATGAAACCAAGGGGGAAAAGAAAATAAATAAACTCTACATTTATATGGTTAAATAGAAACATAAATGAGAATAAAGTCTTTGTAAAAAAGTTATCAAGATACATTAAATACAAAGCTTTAGTTGTTCAAGAAATAAGTGCTTGAAGCATTAATTCCATATATATATCATTAACATTACTCCTTGTATATCTTTACATGAAATGCTGAAGATGGTGAGCTTTTTCTTAGAAATATTTTATCAAACTCTCTAATTGCCATTCATTCTTTATTGTACCATTTTCATTTTCTTTAATTACACTGTTTTCCACAATGTTTCCTGTGCCGTTATCTTTTTTTCTGATGGAGGCAATTCTTTCTTCACAGGAAATGGAAAACTTCATGCAGAGCTCTGGAGCCCATGGCACTGTGGTGTTTTCCCCGGGGTCCATAGTCAGTGAAATGTCAGAAGCAACAGCCAGTGCGATCACTTCATCCCTGGGACAGATTTCACAAAAGGTTGGCAAAGCGTCTAGATGGCAGCATCCACTAAGGAAATCATGAAACTCTGCAAAGATCTGATTTGAGAAACTAGATTGTTAAAAATCTATAGGATTGTTGATTTCACTGTATGCATAAGGAAAGTTGCAGAAACACTTAAATTTTACTTAAAGTGCTATCACAGTGACATGAAGCAGGTACTGAAAAAGACTTGAAATAAATAATGTAGTCTAGAATTTTTGTGTTATCTCCTTTTTTATTTGAATTTTAACATAGACTTCTTTATTAAAGCTTTAAGGGAGATATTCTAACAGAGAAAACCAAATGTGCCAATTCAAGATCCATGTATCCACTCACACATGTTAATTAAAAAGCAAGAAAACCTAATCTATGTGAGTCCTGCACACAGCTGAAGCAGGAAAATGTTAATAACAGTGTGGAGATGGCCACTTCCCTTATGTGGTACCCATATATAAAAAAATATGTTCTGCAAGGACTCTGCCTTTATTTCACCAGTTTAACATCCTCCTAGTCATGAAAGCAAAAGAGAAGTGTAAAACTGTAAGAAACCTGGCTAGAGAAATTGATCAAATACCATCTCCATAGCATAAAATAAGGAATACATTTCTCACATATCTAATTCAAGTTCAATCTTTGAGTAGTTATGAACCATAGTAGATTTTAGTTAGTGTCAGATACACAAGTTGTGCACTCTGCTGTGCCAATTTTTAGCAAAGAATGTGAAGGTACTTTTAACATTCCCACAGTAACTGGAACTCAAATGATTGTAAATATTGTGCCAGTTTAGAAGAATATTTTGGAATTTCTAGAACCAGTGCCACATATTAGAAAAGGGTAATGAAATGCTTAGTCTACCGCAAGTGATGCTAATCTATGTTATGAAGATTTTCTGCAGCATCATGAAAGAGGAAAGAATTAGTTGAAAAAATCTGACCATTTAAAAATAAGCCCTTTGTTTGAAAAGCTGCATTGATTATGAATTGAAACCAACTCTTTGTGCTTAATTTAATTTCCAATCCTAGTAGAAGTGATAATATCATAGATTCCTGTCAAAAATGCACATTAAATATTCCTATAATATGGAATTAAAACTTTTTCAATAAAATACATCATACATGGACTTCTAGAAACCAATTAATTGATATCTCACACAAGATATTTATGTGGATTAGATATCATACACATCAAAATAATACTTTATAGTTGCAACCAATAAAATAGATTGTGGAATAAGTGTATTTGAGGAAACTATAATGGTATTTTAACATCAGTTAATATTAATATTATAACAACAAAGTATCATAAATGTGTAATAATGACAATGAAAACAATTAAAAATATTTTACTCCTTGTAAAAATTAAGATTGCATAGAAATTTTTAAAGTGATTTAATGAGCATGTTGTATCTTATTTGTCTAAGTTACTCTGTATGAAATATCATTATTCACACCATTAAAATATAAAATAACTAGAAAATATTTGTATTATCTTTATATCAGTCTTTTTGTAGTTGCTAATATCTTGTCTACTTATCCTGATTTTAAAAATCTAGTCTATGAAAGGCACTTAACTTGTTCTCTAGCTTTTAAAACTCAAAATATTGTAAAATTTAATCTATACCCAAACAGGTGGTTTGGAGACTTGATGGCAAAAAAACAGATACCTTAGGAGCCAACACTCAGTTGTTCAGGTGGATCCCCCAGAATGACCTGCTTGGTAAGATGCTGGAGAAGAAATACTGAAAACCTAAGGCAGTAAGGCTGATGATTGCTCAAGAAGACATAAACCAGGGAACATTTGTTTATGCAAAATCGATACTAAAACTAAACTTCATTATACATATTTCCAGAGTTAGAGGAAGCAAAATCAATTATAACAGTTGGCTTTTTGGTATATTTAGAAACAATCTTAATATCCTCATTTCAAATGTACTTGTCCCCAGGAGAAGGATGTTTTAACAAATTCTAATGTTGTTTTCTGTTTCTAACTGAACTGTTGCTTGAGAAATACCAAATACTATCTTTCTACAAAAATCAGAGTGTATAAATAGTAATCAAAATATGTCTAGATTTACTTAAATTGATACTGTATAATTATTTTTGGATTTTTTAATGAGAAAATTCATGCTTTTATCATAACTTAATATCACACTCTCTTTCTTACAATTGCCACATCTTACTGTGTTGCACCATCTTTATAACAGAATTAGTGAATGAATTATTTTGTTAAAAGAACAAGGTCAAATGTACACATGAACTTTCCAGGATGATCATTCTTTCTTTGTTAAATGCATTCACCATACCTACCAGGTAACGTTCACTTTCTCTTCCAGTGAATTAGAAGCCTTTTGTTCTGAGATATGAAAGCAACATCATTTCAGTTTCATAGATATAAAATTCTTTTGTATAATGAGCACTCTTTTTTCAGTGACACATAATGTGCATTTCTCATTGTATTTATGACATGTATGACTAATTATATTTCTGACATTCATCTCATCTTAGGTCATTCAAAAACCAGAGCTTTTATAACTCACATAGGAGTCAACGGAGTTTATGAGGCAATCTACCATGCAATCCCAATGGTGGGCAGTCCCTTGTTTGCGGAACAACATGATAACATTGCTCACATGGAGGCTAAAGGAGCAGCAGTTAAACTAGATTTCAAAACAACATCAATGACACATTTGCTAAATGCTCTGAAGAAATTCATTAACAATGCTTCGTGAGTACAAACGTTTTTGTTTGTTTGGTTTTGGTTTTTTTTTTTTGGTACTGGGGATCAAACTCACAACTGCGTGCTTGCAAGGCATGTGTACAAACTTTTAAAAAAATTTTCACCCGTACTAGTCGATAATTTCTTACATAAATTCCAAGAGAGTACTAATAAGTCTGCAACATAATTAGTGAAATACAAACTTCCATAATGCTGAAGCCATCGTTGGTAACCAAGTTGCAGTTCCAAAAAAAATTTGTCAGTGTTTTTATTGGGCAACCGTGTACAAACTTTAAGCAAAGTGTAAAATTTTGAAATAAACTGTAAATGGTATGGGAGGAATGAATACGTGAAGATGGTCACAGAGGAATGACAATGAAATGTTAGAAAACATGGGGTTTGAAAGGGTTTATACTTGCCATTTATCTGTGAATTCAAAAGAGAGATATATACAAAAGGCAACAAAAAAGTCTATGCAATATTCAAGACAGACATTCAGATTTAAAGTTTTCACGATTAAACTGTAGCTAAAATTGTGATACTAGTTTTTATTTATTACTGTAATCCTTAATATGTTACTGAAAAATGTTTGATAAACCATTTTTAAAATTTTCAGGTTTCAGTTTCAGAACCTCCAAAAAGTTTCATTCTATCATTTCTAAATAATTCTAAACTTGTTCAATTTTCCTTCACCTATAAAGACCATGCTCTGAGGTTATCAACTATTCACCATGATCAACCTGTGAAGCCCCTGGACAGAGCAGCCTTCTGGATCGAGTTTGTCATGCACCACAAGGCGGGCAGGCCTCTTGCCCAGAACCTCACCTGGTACCAGTACCACTCTCTGGATGTGATTGGCTTCCTCCTGGCTTGTGCTGCAACTGTTACCTTCCTTCTCATAAAATGTTGCTTGTTTGGTTTGCAAAAGCTTGTGATGTCAGGAAAGAAAAAAAAAAGAGACAGAGTAGAGTTTTTCAGGTGTATGGCTTTCATCTTTCTTTTTTTTTTTCTTTTTTTTTTTTCTTTTCCTGGTACTGGGGATTGAATTCATGACCTTTTGCTTGCCAGAAGGCATTTAGTACACTGAACTAAATCCTCGGTCAGGTTTATGGCTTCACAAGTAAGACAATTTCATTTAACTCCACTGCCACAGACAGAGTCATTACAAGGTGATCATCCTTGTTTTAAAACACATTTGCCTTCTTATCCCATACATTAAAATCCTATGCAAGAAAAAAAAATCCGATTCAAGGAATGTATGATTCAAATGTCAGTGTTGCTATAACAATTCTACTTAGTTTTCACATGTATTCCATTGTAAATCATTAAAAAACGAGAGAAAATGAAGCCACAGTATGTTGATCTGAGAAAAGCAGGAAGCCTGAAGACTTTGTTGTATTTTCAATTTGAAGAGAATGCAATCCATTTGACTTTTTGTGTATATGAAAGAACATCAGAGGTAGGTAGTTGTTAATGTTAGTTAGATATACTTCATTCAGATAGCTAAGAGAAGACAGACTTCCATATAACCTGAGTTCAACTTACTAGACAAACTAACAAGATCAATTTCATGGAACTAAAAAATGTATCTGCAAAAGTGAAATAGGGAAGCCAAAGGGAACCTGGGTGCTGTATAGAAATGGAAAACTTATGGAGAAAGAAAATAAGAAATTTTCTGAAAATGGTTTGGCAAGTGGGGTTAGAAAAAGTACCATTTCAAATTTTGGAGGATCACATTTTCATGAGCAAAGATATAAGATGAAGGGTATAGTCAGCTGTGTGCACCTAATCAATGACTTAGGGTAGATAGAAGGCATGATGAATTTAGTTAATTTCACAGCACATTGTTAATGCATTTATTTTTCCTTGTAGGAGTTTTAACAATGCATCTCAGTTGAGAAATACCAAATACATCCTTCAAAGTTTCTACTTGTTTCACAAATTTTGTTTGTTATAATTAATTTCTGTCATCAAATCTTATAACCTAAAGATACTTTTGATTTGAGTAATAAAAACTTTTATTCATATGGTATTCAATAATCTCTAGTTAAATAATCTCTAGTTTTTCCTGAATAATTGCATGAAACTGGATAGTTAGTCAACAAATGGAGGGAATATATCTCTTGGTTAGGAGTATCAGCTGAGGTTCTGAGAGCTTAGTTCAGTTCCACTAGAGTATAATATTAGATTTCTCTTCTTCTCCATGTATATGTCTAATTTTTTCCTTATCTTATTAGTCTAGTATTTCTACCTCTTCAACATATTGGAAATTGAAGATACTAAATCCAGAAATTCATATGTCTTTTTTAATTATTTCTCAGAAACCATAGGAAAAAAATATCTTAAGATGGAACAAAGGGGCAAATGTTGTTTGAAGCCATGTTTTCAAAATTTTATTTTAAAAAAGCAAAACAGAAAAAAGGATAGAAATAATATGCATTATTAAACAATTATAAGTCAACACTAGCTAATATATTGTATATTATAATGTTAGGAATAGTTGTTCATTTTACAAGATGTAGTCATAAAAAATGATCAATCATATAATGACAGCACAAACATCTTTTTGATGAACTAACAGAATTAGTAACATAGTAAATATCTATGATACTTACAAATATGAGTCTGTGTTATTTCACTAACGAGTATAGTCTCAAGTTGCCTCCATTTACCTATCAAAGTCTCAAGATTATCTTTTTATAGCTGAGTAATATTCCATTGTATAAAAATATCACATCATTTTTCTTATTCAATACAGTTCTGCAAACATTAGCCAGAGCAATTAGACAAGAGAGAAAAATAAAAGGAATAAGGGTAGGAAAAAAAGAAATTAATTTATCATTGCTTGATACTCTACATAGAAGAACCCCAAAACTCCATCAAAGACTACTAGACTAAATAAGCAAATTCAGCTGAGTAGCTGGGTAAAAAGTCAACACTCCAAAGTCAATAGCATTTCTATAAACAAACAACAAACTCACTAAGAGGGCTAGTATGTAAATAACACCTTTCACAATAGCATGTAAAATAATGAAATACTTCACAATCAACAAGGGATCTAAAGATCTATACACTTAAAATTATAGTACTGTAAAAAAGGAAATTGAAGAGTATGTCATAAAATAGATTAAGAAGATTAAAATATGTTAAGAAGAACTAGCATTGTGAACATGACCATAGTTCCAAAACTTTTACTCAGATTTAATGCAATCATAATCAAAATACCATTAAAATGCCTTCCACATCTAGAGAAAACATTCCTAAAATTTATTTGGAAACACAAGAGACCTAGAATAGCAAAGGCAATCCTGGACAACAAAGGCAAGGTAGGAGGTATCTCAATCCCCAACTTGAAATTGTACTACAAAGCTACAGTGACAGAACCAGACAGATATTAGTCAAAGAAACAAGCAAACAAACAAAATCAGACCTGAGGATTAACAGAGCAGATTAGAAGATGCAAACACTACTATAAAGACACTCAGCCACCTTATATTTGACAAAGGACCTAAATATATTCACTGGAAGAAAGACAGCCACTTTAATAACTGATGTGAAAAAATTGGTATTCCACACACCAAAGACTGAAACTACACCCATGCCTATCACCATGCCCTAAACTAAAGTCAAAACGGATCAAAGATCTAAATTTTCAAATGGAAACAGTAAATCTATTGGAATACAAGGTAAGTAGAAATCTTGAAGGCATAAAGGGTAGGCAGAAAGTTCATGAATAAAGGGCAAACTGCATGGCAAGTACTTCTCAGAATCAACAACTGGGATTTCATCTCATTAAAAAGCTTTTTACTTCAGAATAATACCAACAGAGTGTAAAGACAACCTACATATTGGGAAAGAATTTTAGCCACCTGTCCCTCAGCCTTAGATCTACAAAATATGAAGAATTGAAAAAACATTAAGCCCCCAGTTTCAAAGACCCAATCTAAAAATGGGCATCTGAGATGAACATGCACCTCTCAGATGAAATACAAATGGAAAATACATACATGAAAAAAAGTTTCACATCCCTAGTCACTGGAGAAATGTGCAGACATTTTTTAAATCTTATGATTTAGAGAGTAGTAATGCACAAGATTCTCCAAATCTTATTTCCATTTGTCATCATGTACAAATGCACAGTGAACTTCACAATGCAACCCTCAGACAGGAAACAATCTGAGGACCAGCTCTTTGTAGAAAGAGAAATTTTTAAACAGGTGGTTGCAAGAGAGAGAGATAATTATTATCTTGATGTAAAGAAAACACTCATCTATTAAAACAAATTGTAAGTAATTTTCAGTCAACATATCATGCCAGTAATGTCAACAAATGGAAGTGACAATGACTAAATTGTTCATATCTAAGCACTATAAAGAGACAAGGGAGTATGCATAGACATTACTTTGAGCAATGATGAGACTTTTCACTAGCTGAGCCAAATTTCAACCTAGTTTTCATTTCTAGGTAATATACTCTCTGAAAATTTAGTCAATTTATTGATCTAGTTTTCTTCACAATTATTAAATTATAGAGTTAGACACATAACATTGCATCTTCTGATGCGGTCAAAGAATTATTTGATTGGCTTTTTAAATTTTGTTAAAATAACAGCTTCTTTGAAATAAAATTAACATACTGCACCATTTACAAACTTAGAATGTAAGATGCAGTGTATTACATTTCCAATGATGTGCAAACATGATCTTAGTCAAACTTAGATCACCATTGTTAGGTCAAAAAAAGCACTCCATTTACCAGTGTCAACATCTGATGCCTCTCACTTAAAAGTAGGAAAGCAGTCATCCTCTGTTCCTAGATTTTATTATTCTGGGAGTTATTTTCCTTTTTTATGCAAAATAGATCATGATCATAGCACCAATAGAGACCATAACCTATCCAAAGAAATGTTAATCATGCAAAGTGATCTCTGAAAACATAGTGAAATTAATTAGAAACTGTCAATAGTGATATACTTTGAAATAATTTTTTGCAATAATTTTTTGCTTTTATCCTTTTTTCTAATTGAATCTATTTATGTAATGGAAACCAGGCAATGTTGAAGCTTGTGTATCCAATGTACTTCGCTCAACATTATGGTCTCAATTTACAGCCACATTCAAATTTCTCAAATTTATGTTTCTTTAAGCTGTTACTCCATTGTGTAGAAACACCATATATTTTATAAACGCTTCTTCTGTGAATGGGCACATACACTGTTTCCATGATTTATTATGAATTGTGCTGCTATAAACATGTAAATACATAAATATCTCTGGTTTAAAACTTTTTACCAGTTGTGGCAAGATACTTAAAAGGTGAATAGCTGTGTAAAATGAAATATATACTTTTAGTTTTTAATAAATCTAAATTCTGATTTCCACAGTGATTGTATCAGTTTACATTCACAACAACAATGAAGAAGTGTCAATGTTCTCCATAACCTCACTAAGCTTTGCTATTAGTTGACTCTCTGAAAGTAGAATCTTGATGTTCTCTAGGAACATCTAGGAAAAAAGGAAAGTAAACAGAGGAAAGACCTCAACAGTATAACTATATTTTAGAACAAAATTGAGAGTAATTACTCTTGGGAATATGGGTCAAACTAGCCATGCTCATATAGGTTTCATGGTCTTTCAGAGGTTCAGAAATATAAAAAGCAAGGCTGTGGAAAAAATGGCTATGAACTTTTGAGAGGAAAACCTCAGTACAGAGGGTTCCTATTCACCAGAATCAAGGTTTGAAAACATGCAAGCAATTAGATTTTGTTTGTTAAGAGAAGGACCAAGTAATGACTGGGAGTTGTGGATGTAGCTGGGCTTCCTGAGTCTTATGGGCCCATGATGATGCATCTGAGCAGCTTTGAAAACATAGCACAGGAAAGGGATTTACAGTGGGCTCTGCAGGATGGCAGTGGACAGATTCCTTCCCCAGTGATGTTGAACTTTTTTCATGTATTTATTGGCTCTTGGTGTTTTTGCAGCTGATTCTGTTCATTTTAGAACTGGCTGTTTAAATCTGAGTGTGTTTAATTTACTTTGAGTTTTTCCTATGCTCTAGATGTTGGCCCTTTGTCTAAGGAGTAGCTGACCAAAATGTTCTCCCATTCTGTAGACTGTGCCTTCACTTTGTTGATGGTACCTTTGTTGTGCAAAAAGCTTTAAATTAAATGTTACCCCATTTGTTGATTGTTGATACTGTTTTTTGTGCAATTGGGTTTCATTCAGAAAGACTTTGTATATACCTATGTCTCTGAGAGTTTATGTATTATTTCTAAAAGCAAATAAAGTGTTTGTGTTCTAATTTTAGATTTATTTGGATTTTATTTTTGTGCATGGTGATATTTATGGGGCAAGGTTCAAGCTGCTGCATGTGGGAAGATTTTTTCCAGCATCATTCATTAAGGGGTCTGTTTATCCCCCAATTAAGAGATTGGGTCCTTTTTCACAGGTCACGTAACAGTGTGTCTGGAGTTTTTTTCTCGACCTTGTCTTCTGATCTATTGATCTGCAAGATTTTAAAAACCATTCAGTATTGTTCACTACAGCTTTGTAGTATAACTTGAGATCTGGGATAGTGATGTCGCTGCCATCCCCATTTGTCATAGAATTTTTTTCTTATTCTGCTTGTCTTCCAGTTCCATGTGAATTTTAGGATGGCTTTCTCCAGTTTTATTAGAGAAGTTATTGATAGTTTCAATTCAATTGCATGCAACCTAAGTAATAGTTTTGGTATTTGGTCATTTAGATATATTAATTTTGCATATTAAAATGGTATAATTTTCCCTTTTCTGATATCTTCTTTGATGATTTTCACATAATTATAGAGATTACTTCATTGTAGTGGAATTTCACTACCTTTGTTTTTTCTCAAGTGTTTCATTTTTTTCTGGATACTATTTAGAAAAGTGTATTTTTCTAATTTTCCTCTCTGTAAGTTTGTTGTTGTTGTACAGGAACACAGTTAATTTTTGTGTTGGTTTTGTGTGCTGCCTCATTATTGAATTTGATGTTTAATTCCCAACTTTTGTTGAAGTTTTTGAATCTTCTATGAAGATGATCATGTCATCTGCAAATATTGGTGATTTTATTTCTTTATTCTTTACCTGTATCTTTTTGGTCTTTTCTCTTGTCTAATTCCTTTAGTATTTTGAGAACTATACTAAGCAAAGGTGGAAACAGTGGACATCCCTGTTTTATTTGTGAATACAGAAGGAAAGTTTTCAGTTTCTCACCATTAAATATGGAGGTGGTCATTAGTGTGCCATAGATAGCATTTATAAAATTAAAATAAAGATCTTCTGTTGCTATTTTCTTGAGGTTTTTCACACTTTGAATGGTTGTTGACTGTTTTCAGATGATTTTTCTGAATTTTTAAAAGTTATATTTTTTGTCTTTATGTCTAGTACATGGTGAATTACATGTTTTAAACTATTTCTGCATGTCTGTAATGAATTTTCCTTTGTCATGTTGTATGATACTTTTGATAATTTGCTGCATTCTGTTTGCTAGCATCGTACTGAAGAATCTTACAACATGTTTATTAAAAAGATTAGCTTGTAATTATCTTTCTTCATTTAGGTCCTTTTCTTATTTCAAGATATTTCTTGCTTCCAGGAATGACTTGGGGAATACTTCTTCCCTTTTCAGTATTCTGGAAGTGTTTGAGAGGTGTTGGTGGTATATCTAAGGAACTAAAGACTGAATCTTTTGGGATGTGGGAATTAATTAGTCAGTAGTGTTTTAATATTGACTGATTTTTGGAATGTTTAAGATTTTCAGATCTTGGTTCATCTTTTGTTCACATGTATCTAACAATTGATACAATTCTTCGAATTTTACATTCTATTAGAATATAGGTTCTCAGAGTAGTTACCCATAAACTTTTGGGTTTGGGCACAATTTTTTATGATTTCACTCTTTTCATTTTTAATTGCATTGCTATGTCTCTTTTCTTTGCTTCTTATTTTAAATAAAATTGGCTAGGAATTTGTTTATCTTGTTCCATATTTCAGGGAATCAACTTTTCTATTCATCAACTGTTCAATGGATGAATGTGTAATTTTTTCTGTTCAGAAAAACTATAAATCTATAAACTATAGCTTTACCGTTCAGAAAAACTATAAAACTATAAACTATAAAAACTATAAATTTTTTTCTGTTCAGAAAACTAAAAATCATATTAAACTCATTTGCTAAAGGGTTTGTCTCAGCATATGTATTAATTTTTTGGCTTTTGCTTCTAGGTGACCTGTCCTATTTTGCCACTGGGGAAGTGAGACTCCCCATTGCTATTGCTATAGTGTTGATCTGATTTTTCTCGTCCATTAGTGTATATTTTATGAAGTTCCATAGTATTTGATGCACATATATTTATAATTGTTAAGAGTTCCTGTTAATCTATTTGCTTAACCTATATGTATTGATCTTCTTTATCTTTGCTGATCAGTCCTGTCTGAAATTAAAAAGGCACTTCTAGCTGAGAAGTATGTGTTACATTGCCCAGCAAGTGAGTAACAGTATTACTGTGGCAGTGTCAATTCTAGGGCTTTCAGTTTCATGGAGATTCAGGTTTAACTTCATCTCTGGCCAATAATGCTCCCAATCAGTGACCGTCACTGAATCCCCAGGAGAGAATACAGCTGTGAGCTAGAAAATAGAACCAATCTCCAGCTGCTTTGATTCCTGCAGTCAGTCAACCCTTCTCTGCTAAGGGATCTGAGCATTAGCTGTAGAGTTATGGCAAGCACCTGGGTTGGAGTCAATCATTTTTTTCTTGAAGGCTTTTAGAGAGCCTTGCTTTCTCTGTGTTTCTTGAAGAATCATCTCTCTTTGTTCATGAGCCATAAGCCTGGGTCTGAGGAGAAACCACAGAATGCTCCTTCCTTTTCTCTGCATTATGTTTTTACCTCTTCAAATTACTTGCAGACTGCAATTTTCCTGTCTTGTGTATCTTGGTTTCTAAGAATCCACCTCTCTGATTCTTTCTCGCCAAGTTATAATTTTCCAGTGATTGGGATCTGAATATCAGAGAGGCTGGTCTTTTGCTGTTTAGTGCTCCCCATAATCATGAAATGTCTCTGATATCTTATTATGAAATTCTTCTCCAATAAATGACATACACACATTGGACAATAACAAAAATATAAAAATGCACTTGACAAAGTTATAAAACATAATTTGATAAAAAATACTGAAAATTGAAATAATATTCATATGTTTATTTCATCTTGATTGATTTCTTGGCTTTAAACATTTCAGCCATCAAAAATATATCAAGAAACCCTTAAGAGGTCACACATGGGAAAAAATTGATACATCTTTTATTTTCAGATTTTCTTGAACAGTCTCATTTATTTTAATATAATGTTAAAGAACAATTATATGCAAACACCACAAAAGGAAGACAAATATTAATACATGCATTTTCAATAAGTTGAGGATTTATTTCAGTGAGTACTAGTACAAATCATGCCTTAGGTAATTGTCAAGTAGAATATAATATTTACTAAAGCAAAAATAATAGAAATATAATGACTAAAATTGTCTTCTAGAAGTTAAGGTATCACTATTTGCAGATGACATGGCACTTTATATACAAGACCCAAAAAACTCCACTAATACACTACTAGAGGTAATAAACAAATTTAGCAATGTAGCTGGCCACAAAGTCAGCACTCAAAAGTCAATAGATTTCTGTACACAAAAAAGAAACTCACTGAGAGAGAAATAATGGAAAATCTCCCTTCACATGAACATCTAAAATAATGAAATACGTAGGAATCAACCTACTTAAGAATGTAAAAGACCTATATGCTGAATATTACACTATGCTAAAAAAGGAGATTGAAGAGGATACTAGAAAATGGAAGGATATTCCTTGCTCCTGGCTAGAAAGAACCAACATTGTGAAAATGACCATACTCCCAAAAATGTTACACAGACTTAATACAATCCCAATCAAAATACCATTGACACACCTCACAGATCTAGAGAAAACACACCTAAAACTCATTTGGAAACATAAGAAACCTAGAATAGCTAAGGCAATTCTTGGCAATAAAGACAAGGCAGGAGGCATCTCAATTCCTGACTTGAAACTGTACTACAAAGCCACAGTGATAAAATCAGCATGGTACTGGCAAAGAAATAGACCTGAAGACCAATAGAATAGATTAAGAGATGCAAGTATAAGTACAAAGACACTCAGCTGCCTGATATTTGACAAAGGTGCTAAAAATGTTCATTGGAAGAAGGATAGAATCTTTAATAAATGGTGTTGGAAAAATTGACTCTCCATATGCAGAAGACTGAAATTAAATCCATGCCTACCACCATGCACAAAGCTAAAGTCTAAATGTATCAAATACCTCAACATTAAAACAGAAACACTAAATATACTGGAAGATAAGATAGGTAGAAGTCTTGGAAACATAGGGGGAGGATTAATGAACAAAATGCAAACTGCATGGGAAATGCTTCCAAGAATCAATAATTGGTATCTCACATTATTGAAATGTTTCTACATTTTAAAACATTCAAAGACTCTCTCCAAATATGGGCATCTGAGATTAACACACAGTTCTCAGATAAAGATATACAAATGGCAAATAAATACATGAAGAAATGTTCACCATCACCGATCATCTGAGAAATGCAAATTAAAACAACATTGATATCATCTCACTCTGGTAAGAATAGGTGCCATCAAGAAATCAACTGATAACAAATGTTGGCAAGGCTGTGGGGAAAAAGGAACACTGCTCCACTGTTGGTGGGAGTGTAGACTGGTGCAACCACTATGGACATCACTATGGATAATTCTCAGAACATTAGGACTGGAAGCTCCACTCAACCCAGCTATCGCCCCCCAGGTATTTTCCCAGAAAATCTGAGAAGTTCATATCACAGTGATATATGTTCACCCATGTTTATAGCAGCACAATTTGTAGTCACTAAATCTTGGAAACAACCAAGATGTCCATCAAATGCAGAGTGGGTGAAAAAATGTGGTATTTTTATACAATGAAATATTACTCAGCTACAAAAAGGATGATCTTGAGGTCTTTATAGGGAAATGGAGACAACTTGAGACTATCTTCATTAGTGAAATAAATAAGAATCATATTTATAAATATCACATTGTGTCTCTAGTGTAGAAAGTATTAAGAACTGTAGGAGTAACAAAACCCAAAATGTGTAATTACTACTGTAAAAAAAGAGAGGAAAAGAAAGATCTCTAAAAGATATAACTGCATGCATGTTTAAGTGTGTAAGGTGGATGGCCATATTACTGTTTTTGTTAGATCATGCAGCAAAACTGTTAACAGACTCACTGTTTGAATGTCTAATTTGTATGTTTTAATTTTGTAACTTGAACAACTATTTCCAAGATGACAGAATGTAATTTATCAAGTAGTGATTTTTAGTGTTTTTTGTTATTTTCTTTCTTTTCCTTGGAATTCTGTATTGTTGCTACCCTTTTTTATGTTTTGTTTTGTTTTTTCTTTAAATAAAATTTAAAAAAATAAAATTGGCTTCTAATATTGTGAAACATAATGTATGATATTCATGAAACTCAATGGTATGTGCAGATATTACTGATCAATAAGGAACAAAATGAGACCATGCAAAGCATGTGTTTTGAAGCCACCACCACTTTTCTGAGTCATTGCTCACTCCTCTCTTAATGAAACTCTACATTACTGGTACAGCCAGTAAACAATATTTCAAATTTCAACATAGAGCAAAAGGAATAGATTCTTTTTAAAATAAATTTCTTTTTTACTGGAAGACAAGGTAGGTAGAAGCCTTGAGGATATAGGGGTAGGCAGAGAATCCATGAACAAAACACAAAACTGCATGGGAAACACTTAAAATAATCAACAACTGGGAAACCATATTATTGAAAAGTTTCTGCACTTCAAAAGAAATCATCATCAGAGTGAAAAGAAAACCCACAGAATGGGAAAGAATTTTAGCCAGCAACCCCTCAAAGGACTTATATCCAGAACATATAAAGAATTGAAAAACATCAAGCTCCCCAAATTCAAAGACTGTTTCCTAAAATAGGCATCTGAGATGAACTCTCAGTTCTCAGATGAAGATATACAAATGGCAAATAAATACATGAAGAAATGTTCACCATCACTGGTCATTCAAGAAGTGAAAAGTAAAACAGCTCTGAGATTTTTATCTCACTCAGGAAAGAATAGCTGCCATCAAGAAATCAACTGATAACAAATGTTGGTGAAGCTGCGGGGAAAATGAGTCACTGCTCCATTGTTTGTGGGAGTGTAGACTGTTGCAGCCACTATGGAAATAACTATGAAGAATTCTCACAAGACTAAGACTGGAAGCTCCATTCAACCCAGCTATTCCCCTCCTGGGTACTTTCCCAGAAAACCTGAAAAAGTCATGTCAGAGTGATATATGTGCACCCATATTCATAACAGCACAATTTGTAATAACTAAATCTTAAAAAAAACCAAAATGCTCATCAACTGCAGAGTGGATGAAAAAGATGTGGTATTTTTATACAGTGGAATATTACTCAGCTACACAAAGGATGATCTTGAGGCCTTCACATTGAAATGGAGGCAACTTGAGACTATCTTCATATGTGAAATAAATAAGGATCATATTTATAAATATCACATTGTTTCTGTAGTGTAAAAAGTAATAAGAATGGTAAGAGTTATAAACCCAAAATGTGTAGATGCTATTGTCAAAAAAAAAAAAAGAAAAAAGGAAAAGAAAGTGCTCTAAAGGATATAACTCCATGTATGGTTAAGTGTGTGAGATAGATGACCATATTAGTAAATATTTGTTGGATCATTGAGCAGAACTTTTTGCAATCTTACTGTTTGAATTTCCATTTTGTATGCTTTAATTTTGTAACTTGAACAACTATTTCTAAGATGACAGTATGTAATTTATCAACTAGTGATTTCTTAGTGTTTATATTTTTGAATTCTATATTGTTGCTTCTCTCTTTTTCTGTTTCACTTCTTTTCTCTTTAAATAAAATTTAAAAAACACTAAATAAGGTTCTTGAGCAAAGAAGCATCTATAGTTTCTAACAATGTGAGAACAAGGGACACATATGTTACCATCTCCATTCATGGAAAATTTCTTGTTGTCCAAATAGAAAATAAGAGCTTATATTTTAAGAGTTGGGGCTTTTATGTTCAGTAATTGCTACTTCAGTTTTGGTTAGAGGGAATCCATTTTATTTGGCCAATTTTGTCACTTAAAAATCAACTTTGCAGGTTCAGTCTCAGTAAATCAGTACTTCTTTAGAATGCTACTGGTAGTCTGTTTGCGGATAATGGTGATTAGTCCCAAAATCAAGTACATGAAAGCATGTCTTTGAGATTGTGAATTCTTTTTCATTGATATGATTGACAACAATAGATGTTTATGCTTCATTCAGACTTTCTATTGACAAAATGTACTCATAGTCTCCTGTAGCATTTTTCTGTTGTCTCTACTTTGGTAAAGAAAGTGGTAAAGAAAGTAATCAAAGGGTTAAAATTGTGATTTCTAAAACCCTAGTCAGGTAATAGAGTAAATTATAAAAATTAGAATTTTTCGGAGCTATTGGAAATGAAATTGGAGCAATGAGGATTAAATAAAGTAATAAAACTTTAAGCACAAATTTTAAGTCAGACAAAGTGATCATAGGAAGAGATGAATAAGTCATGACACCTGCAGATGTCAAAATTTAGAACAAAGTGAATTAAGAGTTGCAATAAACACATCGAGTTAGTTAATAAATGTTTTGATTATATACATATACATATATTATATATATGTATATATATACATATATTATATATATGTATATATATACATATATACTATATATTATATATATATTTGTATATATTTATATATATAAATATATATTATATATATAATATATATATATATTTATACCTGAAAAGACTCTTAGAAACAAGACACCTGTGTATATAAATCAGGAAGAGAGGCAGGTCTTGAAAGAAGGCATTAACAAACAACACATTTATTAGTTGCATAGGAATTTGGACACTAGTCAAGTAGTCCTGTTAGTGGTTTGCTGTCACTAAAGAAAACAGATAATTCATTAATTATTTGTAAATTTCCTTTTTTCTTTCATTCATTCCATTTTGTTTCATACAGTCAAATGTATTTCAGAATATCAGTGAATGCATTTCTTTTTTAACTTGCAATATTTAGACAGCAATTATTTCTGAACTCCAATTATTATTTATCTCTATTTACAGTCTGTGAGTGCAAATCCTTGTATTCCATCTGACTGGTTATTTGTAAATGTACATCTTTCAGTTATATTTTAGAAAGTGTTAAGTAGGGCAATTGAGATCTTGCCTTGAGAATAGTAGGTTTGCATCTGCTCTAGCATATGGAGATCACACATTTGTGTTAAAATATTTTCTAATTATTAATGTAGTAAGGCACTACACATTGCAGTAAATCAGGTCACTAATATTAGGCTTATATCACCTATAAATTCCAAACAAAATCTCTTGACTATAATTCTTATAAGCCTTTGCTATTGGAATTCTCTCATATACTAGTTATATTTACTATAGTATATAGTTACTATAGTATACTAGTTATACTCTCTTGCATATCTTGCTGCATAGGATGTTCTGTGTCATTTCATCTATAGACCATGTATCAGGCTACATATATATTCCTCAGCAACTTTGGAATGCAAATTATGCTCCTTGCCTTCAAAAAACATCCATTCTCAACACCATTGGCTATTTTCTCAAAGAATAAACATGATTTTCTCTCTAAGCTTAATTAATTTCACAGTAATGTGCATGGAATAAAAAATGTAGCCAGACTAGTTTGCATACTGTAATGTTGAGATATTTGGAAACTGAGTTGTGATTTTTGCTCTTGATCCTTTAAAAGATTTAAATGCTTCATTTCTAGTCTCATTTTAATTCACTGTACAAAACACAATGAAAGTCGTTTTCTCCAAATGACATGTAATTATTAGTGTCCAGCTCTTTATAAATGACACTCAACATTCAGCCACATTACAGAAATAACTGTGACATTTAATGCATTTAGAGGATGGTTTAAAAGGATAATTCTTAATTTATAAGGAAAATCCTTCTCTTCTCAATTTTTTTCTCCTTAGAAGACTATTACTACAATTTCCTCAAATTTTTATATGGAAACATTATATCTATCATAAGCACTAAAAATAAAATCATAGCTATAACATTTGTCTACACTCCCTGTAATTCAATGTCATCTTATCAGTATCAATACACAGAATACAAAAATTATAAAAATTTGTTGAGAAGTGTAACGAAAATCACAGATTTTCACATTCTCTTGAGTGATTTATATGATGTAATAAATTTATCAACAAAGTGGTCCAGGTTTTTGAAAAACTAGTTAACTCTGTAGTTAAAAACAGTATTTTAAGATATTGGTGAAAAGTACATATTTTAAAAATGAATTATAGGTCAGGTATATAACTAATTGGCACAGTGGCCTCTTGGCAAGCATGATGTTTTGAGTTTGATTCTTGGTACCTAATATAAAACTAAATACAAAATTCAAAGGCACTAAAAAGGTCATGTTAGAGACACTTAAGAAGTAATTAAAGAGAAAATTTTTAGAAAACTAATAGAAAATTGATATATTTTAAAATGAAATTATCAGTAATAGAGTACAGCAGAAAATAGTATGATGATAAGATGATAACACAAACATGAAGTGTAAATTTTCATGAGATGTATTCTGCTGCACTGGTGGGTTCTCAGTATGATGAACATTTATGTAAGCTATCGCACTAGATGACAAAGATGAAGATCAGTAGAGGTTTGCAAACATTAGTACCAAACACACAAAAATAAGAGGATTATACTAGAGTTATACAAGCAACTAAATGCCAATCCACTTCATAATCTGAAATGGAGATGTTTAGGAATGTACAATTTATGAAACAAAATTTAAATAAATCTATCTCAGAGAAAGAGAATTAGTAATATAAAAATAATGACAATTTAGAAAAAACTCATATTTTTGCTTGGATTTTCCTTGATTGCCGAATTTACTTAAGCATTTAATAATACTAGTTCTTCAAAAATCACTTAACATACTAGAACTGGAGGAAATACTTCTCAAAATATTCAACAAAGTCTCAATATTAAAAACACCCAAGGTCATCACCAGAAAATCATAGCAAATAAATCTCTTTGGAGAATAGATAAGATGTCCTCCAAACATGCTCACAAAAGAGAGAGAGAGAAAAAAGAAAAACAAAATGACATGCACAAAGAGCACTTTTTGTTAATTACCATGTAGAATTCATCTTTCAAATGACACATATTTTGTTATTAACATTTTAAAAGATAAGTTGCATCATAGCAGGATAAAAATGACTAAATTATCACCTAAATAAATTTAAAAAAAAACCATTTGTTGAATGTGTGCTTGTCATAGTTGGCTTTTTATCAGATTTCTGTTATGTTATCTAGACCCACTTAGAATCATCAATGAGGATAGAGTGTCAGGCTTCCACTCAGACAATGGGGAAAATTATCAGACACTTCCATTCTGTTAAGATAGACAAGAATCCTGTTGCTGCCTCTCTGTGTGCTTGCTACCTTACCTTAGGTGTACTGTGCTCACTCCTGTGCAAGTAAACTTGCTTTGTCAAGATTTTTTGGTGTCTGAGTCCTTTATTTATACACTGAGAAATTCAGTCTGGGGGTCATTGCCAACAATGGGAAATATGGATGAATTTTATTCATGGTATACTTCTTTACATTTTTCAAACTTTCTCAAATTGAGTCTGTATTATTTCCATAAGTGTTATGGATTGTAGAAAATGTATCAAAATTATTGGTCAATGTAAATGTAAGTTTTGTCATTATGTGTCCAGAGGGAACAATCATACACAGGATAAATGAAGATAGATTTGGATATTGGGGAAGTAAAGTAAAATAGTGAACATAAATGGCTTTTCATGGTTCCAGTTACTAGATTCACACAGAAAAACCTGAGATTCTGTGAAAGGCATAAAAATAGTACAGTAATATTTTTCTATAAACCAATGCCATCAGGCTACAATTGGAACTTTTTAGAATGTTCTGAGCAATACTTTGTGTGGTCACTATTAGAAAAGTTTTAATTTCTTCTGCTTTCCTTTAAGAGTGTGAAAAAGATTAGTAGTACAAATTTACATTTTCTTTTCACAATTTTATGTGATTTTTATATAATGATAAAAAGATAAATAAAAAAAATTGAATGAAAAATTGAGGTTACGGCTGTGATATGCTATGCACCAAATTTTGGCTCCTTTTATACTTCTATTCTTTTTTTATTATTTAAAGAGAAAAAAACAGGAAAAGTTTAGAAATGATACAGAATTTTAAAAAAAGATAAACAGTAAGAAATCACTACTTGATAAATTACATATTGTCCTCCTAGAAATAGGTGCTTAAGTTACAAAATTAAATCATACAAAGTAGACATTCAAACAGTGAGATTTGGTACCCAAGATGCACAGTGCACCCTGTGGGAGTGAAAGGGGAGGAATAGTCTAAAAAACTAAGGCAGAGGATATTGTTAATTGTGTATCAGGATTTAAAACCCACATTACTCATACCACTCTGTTTAGATGGATTATATTCTGTTCCAGTTTGTCTACTTGTACTAGATGTGAGGGCACAGACAGATATCCCAAAAATAGCAGGACATATTATGGTAATCATCCTTAATTTCCTATTAACTTAATCTGAAGTCCTGTATAACTTACACTGTCTTATTATGACTGATCTTATTTAAATGTGGTTTGTTAGATCACTGTTTTGTATTGACTTATTTTATTTTAATCTGTTAAGATTGATAGTATCAAGTTTGAGAGTATAGGCAACTACACTGTTTTACCATGACTGATCTTAATTGAATCTGGTTTGTTAGATTGCTGTTTTGTATTGACAGATTTTATTCAAAGCTTTTATGATTGATAGTATCAAGTCTGAGAGTATAGGCAACTACACTGAAGATGACAGGATTCACTAGGATACCCACTCTGGTTTGATTATTAACTGCCTTTGAAGTTTTACATTGTTTATGATGTTTTGTTTTTACTAATATTGTTATGTACTGCTATATTCAATTATACTGCTATATCCAAATATGTCTGATGATATAGACAATTCTATTGATGATAACAAGAGATAACACAGTAACCATTGTGGATCACTTTGCACTGTGGTTTTACATGACTTTTTGGTTTCATGTTCTTATAGGAATGTGTTTTGATTTGTCTTGCTATGTTTTGTTTTTCCCTCTAATACAGAAAGGATTGAAATACATGTAAAGACTCATTTCTATTCTTATAACACGGAAAAACATATATTTAGATTTTGATGTCCTTGAAATGTCTAAGTGTTAGAGGCTTGGTCAGTCAGGAATCTGGCCAGAATACCCACTCTCCCAAATGAGTGTACAGTGAAGACTTAAATAAATGAGACAAGTGGTATGATTTTAGGGCTCCTGTTAAAAACTAGGCTCAATGGTGAAACAAATAGAAGGGACTTTAATCTTTTGGGTCAGATACACTGCATAAGAGGAGTCACTTAGTATATTAAGGGGTTGCTCAGCACCTTGTTTTAAAACATCCAGAATAGACATGATTTCTGAGTGCTCTGTTGAATCATCTTTCATAGAGAATGACTGCTGGAAAAAGCAGCTCCAGATAGCTGCTTTCCCTTTAGAAGAACTGTCTGTAAGTAAGTAATAGCCCCTGTCAATGGCTTGAAATGAGTGACCTTTTGGAAAATAACAGAAGTGTGGAGGAAGAATTGTAAAATTGGGTCACGAGGACAGTGATTATCTATTGTCCTTAAGAACTGAACAAATACTACCTTGCTAGGATACGGCAGTTTAGAACAATGTCAGTATCTGTTGAGCATCCAGGAGTATATGGCAGCAAGATCATGTCCAAAGAGCTGACATTCCTTATTTCTTCCCATCATCACTATTTCTGATATTTGTTCTACATATAAATGGAAAGATTTTATTAGTTGATTTGGCAAATGGAGCCATTCCATAGTAGAAATAATCTCATTAATCCATTGTCCTCACATTCCTGAAGGAGAATGAGGCATGTGCAACATCAATAGATAAAGAGGTTGTGTAATATCAACTCTGAAACAGTGCCTATAATGCAGACATTTTTCAACTAATTTCAGCTCATCTGGATGTTTCTGTGAGTTGCTGGGGAGAATTTAAATCTTTACTACCTTGAAGAATATTAGGTAAATTTTGTAACTGATAGGTTGCTATGCCTAATTTGTAGCTAAGCCAATTAATAACTCCTGGCAGTTTTTGGAAATCATTTAAAGTTTGTAGATTATCTAATATCTGAACCTTTTGTGGCTTGATTATCCTCTCAGAAACAAGAGTGCTCAAATAACTGTAAGGACTTATGATTTGTACTTTCTAAGGTGCTAGTCAAAGGCTAAAAGCAAGTAAATCTCTCTTGACTTCATATAGCATCGGTAAGTTAGATTTAGAGGACATAGCAAGTGAGGTGTCATCCATATAATGGATAATATGGGCTTGAGAGAATTGAGTTCTACATTTTTTCAAAGCTTGTGCTACAAACAATTGTCACATTTTGGCAGTATTTACCACTACGTGTGGAAGCCCAGTCCAGTAAAATGTTTGGCTGGCTCATGAATATTAATGCTATGTACTGAAAATGCAGAAAAGGTCAATTGTGAGGAGAGAGTGGGGCATTAAAAAAGCAGTCTTTAAGATCAATAACAGCCATTAGGCTACTGCCATGCAATTACAGTACCATTAGATAGACCAAATTGTAATGTCCCAATTAGCAACATGCAAGCATTTACAGCTGTCAAGTCTTGTACTAATCTCCACTTGCCTCGTGTTTTTGAAATTACAAGCACAGTATTCCATGGACTAACAGATGCCTCAAGGTGACCTAATTGTAGCTGACTTTCTACTAATGTCATTAAGACCTTTAGCCTCTCCAGAGTTAAGGGCCATTGAGGAACCCATTTTGGCTCTGTAGTTTTCTATTGAATTGGCAGTGCAGAAATAGGCAGAGGAGTACCAAAGGCCCCTGATATAAATTTGACTCATATCCAATTCCAGATCTACCTTGTTTTATTAAGGACTCAACTGGAAGTATACAACCCTGGAAGTTCTTGCTCAAACCTTTGTTTTCTTGACATTCCATTACTTAGCCTTCCTCTTGTTAGTGAGTAATACATTCTTCTGAGGGTCAGAAGTCACTAAGACAGTGCCCCATTCTTCCATAAGGTATCTGCTCCATAAATTGTTGGGAATGGGTGCAATAAATGGTGTTATAATGTCTACCTGCCCATCAGGGCCAATATATGGAAGTGGCATAGCTTCTGCAATACAGATTGAGGGGGGGCCTAAGCCTATCCGAGCTTTGGAGGCAGGTCTAGTCAGCCAAGCAGATGGCCAAGATTGGCCATTGCTATAGTGACATCAGCTCCCATATTCATTAGTCCAGCAGAGTATTTCCCATTTAATTTAATAGTAGTAGGTCTATGAGCAGTAATGTTCTGAGAAAAATAAATTTCCCTGGAAATATTTTCATTAGGTAAATGATTGTAGGTCTAGATTTCATAAGGATAGCACAAACCTGCTCCAGGGAAATGGAGAATCAGCTCTTCCCCAGAGCCATAAAAGGTGAAAACCTTTTGTGCAACATGAGCACAGATTATATGGTAAATTTGAGTCTTATATAGTATTATTACTCATAGCTGAGGGATGAGGTACCTTTACAGGCTCTGGGCAAATTTTGTGAGTGGGTCCTTGATTGCCACAATTAAAACATTTGATCATATAATACTTATGGGTTAGATGTTGGGATACAGCCTGTGTCATGAGTGCTGAAATGTGAGTGGCAGATGCAATATTTTGGTCTGCTTGTATGCAAGTAGAGAGGTCTTTAGTATGAACCCCCGAGGCTAAAGCTCATTTACTCTTTTCATTGGCATTCTCATATGCTAATTGATGAAGAAGTATTCTAGCTGCATTGCTTTGACAAATCTGTCTATTTATAGCCTTTTGCAATATAGCTACAAACTAGATGTAAGTTTCTGTAGGACCTTAGAGTATGTGGGTAAATGACTTAATGGGTGTATCATTTTCTTGGACAGAAATCCATTCTTGGTGTAATGGTTCTTTGCACTGTGAAGAGAAGGGGTGGGGTATGTGCTTGAAACTTTACACCAGCATATCTGATTTTAATGCCAGATAACATTTCCTGAGTAAGAGCTTGTAAGTTTTTATCATCTTTATCTTTATTATTTTGAACTTGCTCTGAAATGAGAGTCTTTATATGTGGTTCAAAATGTAGGAATTGTGCTGATGACAGGCATGTGAGAGTGAAATGGGTGATATAACCTGGCACTATTTGGAAGTATTGAATTATGTTATGTAAATAACCAAGAGCATATGAACCTTGAACTCCATTGTAAAGAACACTCTGCCCCAATTCTTTAAAGAGTAAAAAGTTAAACTCTGTGTGTGTCTTGAGTTTATGAACTAGATTTTCCAGATCTGTCTCTTCTATGATTAGTAAGCATAATGCCTCTGAATAGAGCCTCATCTCACAATACTTTGGTTTGCTTGTGGGAGGGGAAGGAGGAGGATCCTTTTTGATCTGTGTCCCAACTCTTCCTTTATTATCATTGGGAAATACGCAAAACCAGTCACTAAGAATTTGTGGTCCCCAATAGTTTCAGCAGATATTTCCCTGAGATTTATGTCTGGTCCCTCACCCATTTCTCTCTGTGCTGTTTCCCACATCTGGCATCTGACTGCCATTAACTGAGAAGCACACTTCCACCGTGACTTTTCTATGGTTGATTCAGTGGCCTTGGGCAGCATCTTTACATTGTGAGATACAAAATCTCTTCTCTGTTTTAAATTATCTTAGGTAATTTTTTCTAGCAGTTGGAATATGCCTAAAATATATAGAACTAGCATCCCAAATGAGGCGATTGCTCTGATTCTACCTGAAGTTTTGGTATAGAAGACATTAAATCTATTTATGGAAGAAACCTGAAAATGTTTAGAAATGTAGGCAAGAAAATTTTTAGGATGCTATGAACGAACAGTAGGTACCCCAGTCAGTGTTCAACTAAACAGTCTCTTTAAAACCTGATGAGAGTTACAATAAGTAAGGCCCTGTTGGAATGTAGGAGGCTTTTGAGAATAACAGTGACCCATGAAGAGGGAGGATTGGTGGAAGGGTTTTCACAAAAGAGAGCTATACAGGAAGGACAGGTAGCCAAGGGAAAACCAAGATGAATAGGGAGTTGGACAGATTCAGTTAAGGACTTGTCAGCCAAGACCAGGGCACTGCAGGATCAACCATGGCCTCATTGGATTGGCAAGACTTTCTTGCTCAAGTACAAGATCTTCACACTGCTCTATGGAATGTGTTTATTCTATTTGTGTTGATAACTTTTAGAAAAATTTAAGGTAGTCTTTCTTGGTATGAATAAAAATGCTAGACAGGGAATACCTGTAGCAATCACTATGGTCCTTTCCCAGATTCATTGGCAAGCCATTTCAGAATTCACTTTATAATAAATGCCACTAATTGCTTTTGCTGTAAAATAAATGCTTTTTGCAGTATTCTATTGATTTGCTTTGTAATTTATTCTTGATTAAGAGAGGAACCTAACAGCCAAATATAAACTGAGAACAGGAAGGAGAGAATGACAAGCAGGTACCCTTCCATTTCATACCTTCAGCTGCATTACTCTAGGAACTGTTGTGCCCCTCAGTAGGGGACCCATGGATGATTACAGTGCCTCATTGTTTCAATTACCTTCAACTCATATGAGACTGAGAAAAGCATATTTTAGAAGTAAACCATAATATTCCATCCCTGGATCCCCGAAGACTTTTGTAGATCTCATTATGCATGATACATTTAATTCATAACTAAGAGTTTTAACATTGCTGAAGATTTGAAATGTAAAATTTTTTATAACATTTAAAGAAAATACTAGCTACCAGTATCAGTGAAAATCGAAAAGAGACCCAAAGATCTCCGTCACACAGATGACCTCAGTAGCAAACAGGATCATCTGCCACCCCTCTCCCACATCTAGATGCCCTCAATAACAGAGAGGTGCCTCAGTCACCCTCCCATGCACCAGGATGACCTCAGCATTGGAGAGGATCCTTGACTATCCTTCTCTCTCATCCAGACAACTTGAGAAGCTGAAGTGTTCCTCACCTGCCCCTCTTACACAGACCTCAGTAGCTGAGGAGATCCCCTGCCACCAATCCTCCTCACGTGGATGACCTCAGCAGCTGATGAGATCATGTGCCATAGCTCTCTTGCCTAAAATGACCTAAGCAGGTTGTGGGAATCTAAGTGACCTCTTCCACCACGTGCAGCACTTTGGTGGGCTGGTGGGAGCCTCAACCACTCCCAAAGGACTATGGTGGGCCAAAGAGGGCATGGTGAGTCCCGTCCAAGCAGATAACCTCACTGGCTCAAAGGAACCTTGGCAAATACTACCCTCACATAGAGAAATTTGGTAAACCAGTGAAATTGTGGGTGAGCCCTTATACCACAAACAGATATACAGTTGGACATGAAAGAGTGCCAGTGAGGCTTCATCTTACTCAGGGAAACCAGACAAGATCTGTGAGAACTGCAGTGTCAAAGCAGGGTCGCAAATTGGGCATAAAATATAGATGACCAGATGTGGTAGCTTAAAACAGTCTGAAATCACAGTAAAAAAAATGAGGTAAGAGTTGGCTCACATCAATATTCCTAGGTTAGTCAGTCTAGGAAACATGTAGGACTCACACAACTGGCCTGCAGGGGGAACTCAGGCAACTTTCCCCACCCCAACACTCTAGACCCCAGCAACTGAGTAAATGTCACCTACATTGTAGAACCCTAATCCATGTACAACAGAGAGTAGACACTAGTGGACTGAAAAGACCAAAATACTAAAACAAGAGATGAAAATTAAAAAGCAAAATACAATCTCAAATGTTGAGCCCATCCAGTGTAAGTACAGGAGATGTTGAAATAGAGGTTATTGCAAATTGTACATATGAGATTTCTGAAAAGATAGATAACCAAAAGAACAAGTCCATGAGGCTACAAAAGAAATGGATTAGAAATAGTCTCTCAGGTAAAGAAAGAAATGCCAACTGTATAAAAGAGTTACTCAGAATAGGTAGAGAAGACACAGATAAAAGGTACAGAAGGATGAGACAATTATGGAAACCTAGAATGAACAATATAGGAAAAAAATAGAATGCAAAAAGAATATTCAAAGAGATATGCAGGAAAGTAAAATTTCCATTCAAAACTGGCAAAGCCACTTAAATTAAAGTGAGAATAGACTTTGAGACCTTGAAGACAGGAATACAACTAGTGATCATGAAAGAAAAAAATCTTAAAAATAACAAGGGACCATGAAATACCAATTCCACAGCTCCAAGAAAAATGCAAGGAAAACCAGTGTAAGACTGATTGGCGTCAATGAATACATAAGAGTCAACACAAAAGACAAATATGATTTTCACCAAAGTAGTAGCAGAAAGTCTCCCAAGCATGAGAAAAGAAATGGATATACGGATAAGTGAAACATATGAAACTCCAAGCAGCCATTAATAAATAAATGTATTCCCAAGAAAATAGTAATAAAAATTCCAGAAATTCTGGATAAAAACACAGATCTAAAATGTGTTACAGATAAGACATAACTCATCTATCAAGGAAACCCCATTAGAATCACAACAAACTTCTCAATACAAACCCTCAAATCAGGGAGAACATAGTGTAAGTATTTCAAGCCCTGAAAGAAAACAGCTTTCAACCCAGATTGATGTAACCTGAAAAACTTTCTTTCAGAATTGATGGAGAGATACTTTAATGACAAGGAATAACTGAAGTAATTCATGTCCACCATACCTACAAAGAGTGCTGAAAGACATATTACATAGAGATAAAAATTACCACAATTCTCAGAAGATCAACAGAAAGTAATCATGCAGGGAATCAGTTAAAGAAGGGGGAAAATGTAGGGCATCAACAGCAGAAATATAACATGACAAAGTGAAACCACACATACCAGTTAAAACTATTAATGTATATGGCCTCAATTCACCAATTAAAAGATATAGAATGGCAGAATAGATCGAGAAACAGAATCCAACAGTAGGCTATATCTGAGAAACACATCTAATGCAAAAGGAAATTCATAGATTGAAAATGAAAGTATGCAAAACCATAATCCATGTGACAGGACGTCAGAAAAAAGAAGGCATAGCTACCATGCTTGCAGACAATGTGAACTTCAAACCAAAAATTATCAAAACAGATAAAGATTCTTGTTAGGGGAAAAATTCCAGTGTAAAAAATCAAAATCATAGCGCTATATGCATGAAATAGGGGCAAACCCAAATATATAAGGGAAGCACTAGTTGACATGTAAAATCAAATATGCAGTAATACAATTGTAATGATGAATCATCATACCCCATTGTCACAAAGAGATACATTAGCTCGACAAAAAGAACAGAAATAATACAACTGAATCAAATATGCCAGCACTTAAATTTACTGATTGTTTGCAGATTGTTCCACCCAACAATATAAGAATACATATTCTTCTCAACTGCACATGGGTCATTTTTTAAGGTAAACCACATACAAGCACAGAGAACATGTTTAAGTAAATGCAAAGGGACTGAAATGATCCCATGCATATTATTTAATTATAGAACATTGAAATTGAAAATTAATGACCAAAGAAACTAGAAAAGCTGCATAAACACATGGAAATTAAATAACATGCTCTTGAACAACCAATGGGTTACCGATGAAATTAGAGAAGAAGGTAAAAAATATCTGCAATTCAATGAAAATATAGATAAAACATACCAAAGCTTGTGGAATGCAAAGAAAGTGGTACTAAGAGGAATATGTGTACAATAAATGCTCACATCAGACAAACAGAATGAGCACAGATACACAACATAATGTTTGTCCTCAAGCTTCTAGAAAAAATAAGAGCAAGTTGAGCTCAAAGCTCATAGAATGGAAGAAATTATAAAGATAAGAGTAGAAATTAAGCAATTGAGGCTAAGAAAACAAAGCCAAGAATTAATATATTAGAAGACTTGGTTGTTTGAAAGAATAAAAAAATTGATAAACCCCTAGCCAACCTTATCAAGAAAAAGGAAAGAAAAAATGCAAATTGATGCAATAAGGACTGAAAAATTTGACATTACAAAGGATACTGTTGAATTTCAGAAAATCATCAACACTTTGAAAATCTTTACTCAAGTAGGTTGAAAACTATAGTGAAAAAGTATAGAAATGTATGAATTACCAAAGCTGATTCAGTAAGATAAAAGGATTTTGAATAACTCAATATCAGTTGCTGAGATTGAAAACATAATTAAAATCTTAACAACAACAAAAACACACAAAAAACCCAGACAGCTTGTTTGCTGGCTTAGCTTAGTTCTCTCTACCTCTGGTCCACAAATGGCTGTGACTCACACAAAGAGGCTGTGGTCTGTCTTGATGTGGTATTTTTATATAATTGAGTGTTACTCAGCTACAAAGAAGGATAAACTTGAGGCTTTTGTAGGTAAATGGGTGCAACTTTAGATCATAATTATAAGAGAAATAAATCAAAATCATATGTGTAAATATTGTATTGTATCCCTAGTGGAAAAAAAGGCAAAGCAATTGAAAGACTAATAATATCCAAAATACACAACAGATATTGTGAAAATGAACAAAAAAGGAAGAGCAGAAAAGGACAGAATGACTGGGATAGGGGAATAGATCAAAGGCAGAAGGGAAAAGATTATATGAATATGGTTATACACACATATATATATGTGTATGTGTATATATACAAGATAGATCTCTGTAAGTGAATCAAAAAGTATAGTTTATCATTTCATTATTTGATTCTTTGATCATTTTTGTCACTCCTACATCTTGAAACCTGAACAACTACTTTTAAGATTAAGATCTGCAATATAATAACTAGTATTAATTTCCTAGTATTTTTTGAAACTCTGTATTATTTCTATCTTTTTTTGATTTGTTTTTAAATAAAAAAATGAAAAAATAATCATCAAAACAATTTTTAAGTAGTTCAACGTATGATGGCACAGGTTAAGCATTTTCATTACAAAATGGCAGAAAATTGATAAAGAAAAGAATTGGACCACAACACCTCAAAGAAGACATTTAATCATGTACTTTCCAGCTAACACCTGGAGATAATTTTGGTGAGCTGTGAGCTCTAAAGTTCTTGGACTTCTCCATGATAATGACATTTTACTTTCAGGGCATAGATCTTCTTTCTTAGAGTTGCTCTGTGCATCATTTCATAGCAAATGATCCATATTCCAGGTATCTCAAACTTTCTAGGCCATTTCTAGGGCCTTTCAGGCATCATTTACACAGCTCAATGCACAACTGAAGTACTGGAACATCTTGAGGGGTCCCAAGGAGTTTTTGGCAATCTGGATGGAAACCTCTAGGACTCATGGCTCTTGCATTCTGCATACCTGGGAAAGCAGTGAAGTATGAATGATACTAGAATCTGCTACCCACTTGACAACTAAATATGCTCACCAGGAACATGATTCAGCAAAATATGAGGTTTGATGACTGAACAGACTGCTCATGTTGTCTTTTTCAGCTAAATTAAGACCAATAGTATAATTTCCTCATTGCCTTGTCTTTAGATGCAAGTGAAGAAAATGTAAAATGAGCACAAATTGTGCAAGAAGCATTATAGTGATTAATGGTATCTCTTAAGTGATATTTATTCTTTTCTCTTGACATAACCAGTGTAATACTTTAGAGAAGTTGTAAAAAACTGCTGGCATAGCTCAAAAAACACAACTACAGGATGAAGATAAAGACAATTCTGAATGAACTAGCAGCGAGCACATGAAGTGAGTATCCTGACCCAATCAGCTTCCATTATTTTTGATCCCAGTGAATTAGCAACTTGAGGATTATTATGTATCTTTGAGTAAAGATGATTTTGAATTTTTTCATAAACTAGTTTGGCCACAACATGTATGATTTTTCAGAAGAAATATTTTGGCATATTATTTGCTAATCCAAAATCTTATGGGGGAATTATCTGATCATATTGAAATTTCTTCAAGAATGCAAATATGTACAAAAAAATTAATCCCAAATTACTGGAATTGAGGTGTGATGATGTTTTTAGGGACGATTATCCTTGTAGTGAGCTGTTGGTCATAATTTTTATACACAGCTTAGAACATTGTCTACACTTCAGTCCAGGCTACACATATGAATGTATAGAGCAAGATTTCCATTCCCTTTTATTCATGTACCTGGTGTTCAGTAAAAATGATGTATCTAAATATCATTCTTGCAGAATAAAAATGTATGCATGCTTTAATTTGGTTTTTAGTTGCAATATATATGTATATAGATAGATAGATAGATAGATAGATAGATAATGAGAATAGTAAAGTTCATTTTATAGGAAAGTCCTGGGCAATGTATTTGTATTCATATTGTGAACTTCTCTCTTGTGCCTTCAAAGATGAGCTTCAATAAATATAAAATCTAAGAGTTTGATGTTTTCTAAATAATAAATGAAAACTCACATAGTTCAAATAATCTCAATAATATGTGAATAGTTTTGTAAAGCTACCTAAATCTCAGTAGTTGTATTTTTTTAGAGCACTGAAGTAATAAATAAATATTTAACCACTAAAAATTTTTCTAAGTAACAACATGTGTCTCTTAGTATAATTTATTTTTAAACTTTTAAGAATATTATTTCTAGAGCTGGGGATGTAGCTCAGTGGTACAGTGCTTGGCTACCATACATAAGGCCCTGAGTTCAATCGCCAGTATCACACACACACACACACACACGAATAGTACTTATACCACTCACCAGATGAGTTGATGATTGCAAACATTTACCTTAAGGATTACAAATGTTATGAGCAGAACTCTCTGTGTAGCAGTTAAACAAATAATTTACCTTGATATAGTTCAGCCTTTCATTTAGAAATAAAAACAGTTATCCAAATCATCATGAAGGTTCTTTCCCAAAAAGGAAATTCTTTATCTCACAGAGAAAAATGTAAATTCAGGCTTTTCATTGTTCTCAATTCAACCATAAAGACACAAAAAACTTAAGATTTCAGAGCTAAAAACTTTATGAATTATAGTTGCTCAATTTCATAATATACTTTTTAGGAAATGTGCTTCTCTAAAAGCACAATATTTATTTTAATATGGTTTCAAAATTTTACAGTTGTCATTCATTTCTGTTTCATTCTATATATAATATATATTATATATAAAATGTATAATATATATAGATACACAAACATATAAGATAATTTTAATATTATTAATGTTTAAGTAGAACCCAAAAGCATAAATATTCATTATGACTGTATTTCTTATATCAAGAATATGAAAGTTCACTTGAAGAATCAAGGATCACTGAATAACTTGTTCAGTTTTCTAAACTTTAATGAGTACCTCATGGAAAATCATCTTTACTGGTCTACTAATATATTTTTTTGAATCTCAAAAGGGCTAAAATTTGTATGTTACTGTTACATATTTAGAGAAAAAAACAAATGTATGTTTAGTTTTATGATGGCTAGTTTAATAATTACTTGTGTTTGCAACATGCTAATGGAACATTTTATATGAATGTCTATATACATAATTCATTTAAATATATATACAATATCTAGAAGAAATACCAATGGCAGATGCATAATATACACATAAATATCACTTTTGTTGACATGTACATGCTTTATACATATTGCTTACCTTATACTCAATCATTTCAGAGAATTTATATAGCATACCCATCTATTTTTAAAGACCCCAGCAATATGTAAAAGGTGACCTGAAAGTAGGAATGTAACAGTTTAGCATTTCCATAGCTAATGCATTTTGTCATATGTTAGACTACATTGAATATAAGAAATTATATAACTTTTAGACTTGAAGGACAGAAACTCACAAAAAGAGGAATTATCATTGACTTTCTCTTGTTAAAGTCCATTGCCATTATGACACATCAATGTATTCCTAATACTACTCATTAGCTAATGTGTATCATGAATTTTAATTACTCTGTCATTTTTCAAGAAAGGGCTTTTCTTACAGATCAATTAAGTATTCTTAGGCAGTATTCTAGACCGCTGATGTGCTGTAGATTAATTTAAAAATAAATGTGGGAAATGTGGCAATCGAGTAAATAGATAATGAAAAATTTAAACATTACTAACAATGGCTGTTAGTATATTATAAAAAGTAGAAATTTACAAGTTGCATCATCTTTTTTAAAAATTTTATTTAAAGAGAAAAAACAAAACAAAACAAAACAGAATAAAGGGTAGCAACAATACAGAATTCCAAGGAAAAAAGGGAAAGAACAACAACAAAAAATCATAAGAAACTAATACTTGACAAATTACATACTGACTTCTTGGAAATAGTTGTTCAAATGACAAAGTTAAAACATGTAAAGTAGACATTCAAACAGTGAGACTGTTCACAATTCTGCTCCACGATCTGACAAAAACAGTAATTGGTCATTCATTTTACACACTTAAACATACATGCAGTTATATCAAAACAGTAAAATTAAACACAACAAAACAGAACAAAGTGGGCCACAAGAAAGCAATGTAAGAGACATAAATTTCAAAGCTAGACAATAAGAGATATTTACTCTCTATCATATAGACTCTTGTTTTCTTGCAAATAGTTGTCCATATTTTCACATACAGGGAATTCACATGAAACAACACAGTATGGAATTGATCTGAGCAGGACGAGGAGGGCATTTCAGGTCTTCAAGACCAGACATTAGGGAAGCCAAGAATGGCTCTCCTAGTATCTCTCATTCTCCTCAAAATAGCTGTCCATACCTTCATGTGTGTTGAACTTAAACAAGAAAAAGCATGCTAAAATCACTTTGAACAAAAAGTGATAGTTTTGCTGGATTTCACATCATGGCATTATGGAATCAGCACTGGGTATTGTAGTGTCTCTTTTTCTTCAAAGTAATTGTTCATTTCAACATATGTTATATAGTTGGTTCTCACAAACTATTTATAAGCTCTACGCATGCATGAATCTTTAAATGCATATCTATCTTTTCTGTATTAGAGGTAAAAGCAAAACAAAGCAAGATGAAACAAAACAATTCCTAGAAAAGCATGAGGCAAAAATGTCATATATTACCACAATACAAGGTGATTTACAATGGTTACCATGATGTCTCAACAGTATATAATAGCATTAATAAAAACAAAGCATTGGAGACATTATAAGACTTCAAAAGCAAGTCATAATCAAACCAGAGTGGGTATCTTAGTGAAACTTGTCATCTTCAGTGCAGTTGCCTATACTCTTAGACTTGATGCTATCTATCATAATGGATTTAAATGAAATCAGTCAATACAAAGTAGCAATCTAACAAACCAGATTCAAATAAGATCAGTCATAATAAGACAGTATAATTTATAAAGGGCTTCAGATTAAGTTGATAGGAAAATTAGGGATGATTACCATAATATGTCCTCTTATTTTTGGGATAGTTGACCATGTCCTCAAGTCTAGTGTAAGTAGACAAACTGGAACAGCACATAATCCATCCAAGCAGAGTGGGGAGAATAATGTAAATTTTAAATCTTGTAACCCAATTAACAATATCCTCTGCCTCCCTTTTTTAGACAATTCCTTCCCTTTCACTCCATGGGATGCACTGCTTGTTTTGGGTCCCACT
>PVJX010014831.1:0-43928 GCA_004027295.1 Dolichotis patagonum | reverse complement strand
AGAAGAAGAAGAAGAAGAAGAAGAAGAAGAAGAAGAAGAAGAAGAAGAAGAAGAAGAAGAAGAAGAAGAAGAAGAAGAAAGAAAAAAAACTAAAACTAAATTTCAATACACATCAATCAGGGAGCAACAATGGTACATACATTATGCATTATCATCCTGGCCCAGCTTCTTTTCTTGACCCCAAGAGAAGATCAGTCAAACACATTGAAACGATCTTAACTGCTAGACTGGCGAGGTGATTCTGGGTGGGCAGAAAGGTAGACATGGCCCTGAGAGGTGGACTGACTAGCACAAAGCCACACAGGAACACCTTGTGGTTTTCATGAGACTTAGGCTAGACACTGCCTATCGGCTACCCTTTCCATATCCATCCCTGGCTCAGAATCCCAGACACCCTGGCACCCAGCCTGGATCGCTCTCCTTTTGGGTTCCTCATATGGGTTCATTAATCCCAGTGCTGATTTATTGTCCCAAAGGGAGTCTCAGCTTCTTCAGAACCCCAAGAGACCTGAACATCAAACAGTAACTTACTTAGCCAGCAGAGGGCAAGGTGTTGACTAAGGTATTAGAGTCTTTAAAACAAGTCTTGCTTTTTTACACACACACTTTCTGCATTCTCTTTTCCCCATCACAGCCCCTGCAGTTGACAGAGACTTAACAGAGACGTGCGTATGAAAGGGAAAGCTAGTGAGATACTTGTCACAGTTGGGACAGACTGTAGAGAGACAGGATGAAGTGTGGCAAGGGCATGTCACAGACCCAGAGCTCTAAAATGGGGCTCAGGAAGCGGAGGACAGAGTGGGACTACCTGAACCCTCAGACCACAGCAGGAAAGGTGAGGCAGCAGCAGGGGTGGCGAGGTTCACACAAACTGGGCCCGGGCCCAGGCCCAGGCCCACCCAGATGCTCACAGGCCCAGTGTTCTCAGAGGAGAGGGAACAGGAAGCTGTGACTTCCGTTCTCTCCTTTCCTTCCCTGTTCTTCGCCCCAAGGTCACTTGCTGCTGAGATGAATTCCAACCTGTGTTTTAGTTGGCACAGTTCCCAGGGCACGATGACAATAGCTGCTCAGTGTCTTGCTCCCTTCTACCACAAACATTCCAGATTTCCTTGAAATAAGTCATTGCAAAGACATAAAAAGTGCTATCTTGAAACGTGTTATGCACATGTACCAGCCCCCCCGTGATGAATGTAATCATGCACATGTACTTATTAAGTACTTATTAAGTACATGTGCAGTACATGATAATAAAACTTAAGAAGTGCCATTTCACTTGTATTATTTCATCACAGCGATTCTGTGAAGCAGACTTTATCAGAATTTTTCACAATTTAATTTTATTTTGGTGCTGGGGATCAAACCCCAGGGCCTGGTAAGCACTGACTAAAAACTTTTGAGACTAGGTCTTTCTATGCCGCCCAGGCTATCCTTGAATTCCCAGACACAAGTGATGCCATTGCCCTGTCTTCCAAGTAGCTGGAATTGCAGGTGGATATCACCACTGGCTCTAACTCTTGAGGCTTTGAGGCAAGGAAACAGGAACAGTAGCATAGTAACTCAGCCGACGTCAGGTAGCCAGTGAGCAGCAGGTGTGGGACTCTGAGCCTCAGCCCCTTTTTTTATAAGACCCTGGCTCTGGTCTCCTGCCTCTGTGAGTCCCCTCAAACCCCACCCCCTGGGGCCCAAGGGAACCGGTGCCACACCCCACTTCGAGTAGGGGAGCTCTAGTTCGGTTGCGGTCATCCCTTTTTTATTAGTATATGTGCTGCCGGAGCAACCACTGGCGTGGTCATATTAGTCAGGGAGTCCCTGGCTCTCCCCCTGCGGTGGAGGCTCGGGGCTGCCCTCCACACTAGGGTAACTCCTCCTGTTTCCTTTCTGCTGTGCTGAGTCCCTCTTAAATATGTACACGGACATGCAGAGACTCATTCCCTGCTGTTTGGGTCTGTCCTTGCCCTGCCCCACCCACCACCGATCCCACCCAGCGGGGAAGGGACAGGCAGTCCATCCATACCCCTCCCTCCAAACGTGGGCGTGAGCTAGGACTCGGCAGCCAGAGGCCCCTGAAAAGTACACAGCCCCAGAGCCTCCTGCCGAGAGCCTGCGGTGGCACCTGCCAGTCTGGCAGGCACCTGCTGGCCCCTCCACCCAGCGCCACCAACCTCTGCTGCTCTGCGATGCCCACACCCAATATCTCGGTCCCACTGCCGACATTCTTCTGGGTCAACGCCTCTGGAGGTGGTGTGTTGGGTGCTGCTGAAGCCACACTGCCTGTTGAATTCTTCACCCTGAGGATCATGGTGGCCCTGGCCTATGGGCTTGTGGGAGCCATCGGCTTGCTGGGGAACTTGGCTGTGCTGTGGGTGCTGGGTAACTGTGGTGCCCGGCGAGCCTCTGGTCCACCTTCTGACACCTTCGTCTTCAGCTTGGCTCTGGCAGACCTGGGGCTGGCACTTACTTTGCCCTTCTGGGCAGCCGAGTCAGCACTGGACTTCCACTGGCCTTTCGGCAGCGCCCTCTGCAAGATGATCCTGACGGCCACCGTCCTCAATGTCTACGCCAGCATCTTCCTCATCACGGCCCTGAGTGTCGCCAGGTACTGGCTTGTGGCCATGGCTGCAGGGCCACGCACTCCCCTCTCACTCTTCTGGGCCCGTGTGGCCACCTCGGCAGTATGGGTGGCAGCAGCCCTGGTGACAGTGCCCACGGCCATCTTTGGGGCTGAGGGTGAGGTATGGGGTGTGCGCCTCTGCCTGCTGCGCTTCCCTAGCAGATACTGGCAGGGGGCCTACCAGCTGCAGAGGGTGATCCTTGCCTTTGTGCTGCCCTTGGGCACAATCACCACCAGCTACCTGCTGCTAGTGACCTTCCTGCGGAGGCGGCAACGGCGGCGACGGGACAGCAGAGTGGTGGCCCGCTCTGTCCGTATCCTGGTGGCCTCCTTCTTCCTCTGCTGGTTTCCCAACCATGTGGTCACTCTCTGGGGTGTCCTGGTGAAGTTTGACCTGGTGCCCTGGAACAGAACTTTCTACACTGTTCATACCTACGTCTTCCCTGTCACCACCTGCCTGGCACACAGCAACAGCTGCCTCAACCCTGTGCTGTACTGTCTGCTGCGGCGAGAGCCCCGCCAGGCTCTGGCAGACACCTTCAGGGATCTGCGATCCAGACTGTGGCCCCAGGGCCCCGGCTGGCTGCAGCAGGTGGTCCCCAAGGAGGTAGGCAGCCCATGAATGCCCAGTGAGCAGCTCTTCTAATGTGCTTGCAAACATGCACGCGGGACACCTGGTTGAAGGGAAGGCTACCCTCTCTCCTCTTTCTGGAACCTGCCAGACACAGGAGCCACACATCTAGGGAGAGGCTGCCCTCTCAGCCAGGCCCATGAAAATTCTGATCTCCAATCACCAACTCTGGGTGCAGGGGAAGGCGGGAGGCCAGGACCCAGGTTGGGGTTGGGTGTGACAGAGCTTAAGTCTCTATTTGGAGGTGGAAAAGCAGCTCAGAATAAACTTCTGGATTACCCACAAATTGTCTTGATTATTTATTTTTGAGACAGGGTCTCACTAAACTGCCAAGTTGCCAGGCTGGGCTAGAACCTGCAATCCTCCTACCTCAGCCTTCTAGGGTGCTGGGATAACAGGTATGCATCACCACAGCCAGCTGTGTCTCAATCTCTTGTTCCAGTTTCATCTCCAGTTTAGTATGGGATAATTTTTACTCTTTCTGCCTTCTGTAAGAATTTTCCGCATTTATTTCCCTTAGGGGTCTAGGCTAATAGACCCTTTGTGTGTCCCCCTACTCACCTTAAAAACAGGATGTCTTTTCTCCTTTCCTAGCACTAAGGCCAAAACTGCCCTCTTTCCTGGCCATCTTCCTCTTCTCACCATGATAGGTGCCTGATGCCAGCAGAGGCCTCAGTCTCAAAGATAACCTGCCCTACAAGAAAGTGCCAAGTGTGGGGATCTTGCTGGAATCCCCAGCCTCTGCCAAATCCCCGTGCTGATTAGGAGTACCTGTGATTCTCTTTAAATGAGGCATTAAAGGGAGATAATGACAAAATACTGTCAAATGGGGTTGTAGGTAGCATGAAGGCAGGTAAGAGATGAGGAAAGGGCCTGGGAGAAAGCTGAAGGTAGGGCCATAAAGTGGTGGTCCTCCTTCTCCCTATACCAAATGCCTAACTCTGAGTACAGTATCACCTCCAGTGCCAGAGAAGCTGTGTCTTGGGCAGATTACCTCTTTATGCTGCAGTTGTCTATTCTGTAAAATAGCCTGTTCCTGAAGCATTTTTATATTATTCTCATATTCCATGTAAAATGAAGTAAGCGGGCTGGGAGACTGGAGAAGTAGGAAAGCTGTAAAGTTCTTTTTTGGAATGGTTTTACATAGTTAGGCATATAATAAAACTCTTATACAATAAACTTCAGGGCTGCCCCTCAAGCTTCTCTTGAAAGCGTGTATCCAGGGCAGAAGGTGCCTCTGGTCATTATAACTCTTCTATGATAAAAGTCATTAGAAGGAACTTTCAGCCAGGCATGGTGGTTTATATTTCCAGCAGTTTGGGAGGCTGAAGCAGGCGAACTGCAAGTTTTGAGTCTAGCCTGGGCCATCTAGCAAGACCTAGGTTTAAAATAATTAAACATGGGGATGTAAATCAGTGTAGACTCTGAATTTAATCCCCAGTACAGGCCCAGTGTAGCAAGCGGGGAGGAAACAGAGGGAGAAAAGTAAAGGGGAAATGGGTAGAGCTCCCACTTCCTCTCCAGCCCCAGCTCTGGCCATCTTGTGACTCAGGATGACACTGGCCACTCAGGGTACCAGAGTTACAGCGCCCCCTCTGGAAAGGAGGTCACAGGTCTCCAAGCGCCCCTGCCCCTCTTCACTGGATTGCTGAGAAGAGGTTCTTAAGAGCCACCCAATTCACAACATATTAAGCAATGGGAAAGAGTTAATTAGCCTCTCAATGTTTAATTTCCTCTTTTTGATAATGTTTAAACTGGTTCTAAAACTCTAAGTCTGTTCCCAATCAATTCAGAAGATGGAAAATCCACCCCCACCTGTCTCTCTCTTACCACCCCCAGCAGCTCCTCTGATGGCTCCGGATATTGGCTCCTCTGGGGGCATCTCTGCTTTATGGGAACCAGAGGTAAATATTGACAAAAAAGCTCACAGGTCCAAGTCAGAGATGAGTGAAACACATAGACCTGCCTTCAGAGGTGGGAGGGGGCAAGGAAGGAGGGGCCCAGCAACAGCACTGAGTGGGCCTAGACGCCACCAATGGAGCCTGGCGCTCCCCTCGGAATGGAGACGAGGTTGTGATGGGAGGCTGGGCCCTGGCTCCTTTGAATACATCATGGAGCTTTGAACCTGCACCAGGAAGGACAGAGGATAAGACTGAGTTCTTCACAGCAGAATTTGGGAGGCAACAGGAACAGGATGGTCAAAGATGGAAGGGAGGGTCCTGTCAGGAGGGCGCACACCACAGACATGCTTTGGTGCCATTCTGCGAGGTGCTTAAGACAGGAGGGAGTGCCAGGCATGGTGGGGCACTCCTGTAATCCCAGCACACAGAAGGGAAGGCAGGAGATCAGTGCAAGTTCAAGACCAGCCTGGGCTACAAAGTGAGCCCACGGCCAAGCCTGGATTGCATAGCAAGACCCTGTCTCAAAAAGACAAAAAAAAAAAAAAAAAAAAAAGGTGGAGCTTTGGTGAAGGAGTAACAGAAGAAATAATGTAGCCCTGCTTTCTGGAAAGCTGTGGGCTTATCCACCCCCTCTCTGGGATCTGTCTCCAGATTTCCATTTTGATTCTGAATCCATGAGGGAATGTTGGGGGAAATGCAGTCACTTCTCTTGGGTTTTGGAGGTAAACATTCCACCCACTCTCACCAGCCTTCCTCCACCTTACAGGTGTGGTTCTCAGCTGTGGTCAACATGGAAGGCAGCTGCTGAGCCCCGAGTTGGTATGTTTGAAATGGCGTGAAGCTCTGGTGCTTTTAGGCAGAGTAAAGGAAGCAAATGGAGGGCTGGCCCCTTCCTGGTTTGCCTACCCTAGTCCAGCATGCTTTTTGCACCCATGGTTAAAATGAGAACCCCCTCCCACCTGGGATTTCCACAAATGAGAAAGGGTGGGTGCTGGCTGCTCCCCATGCAATTTCGATTCCTTTTTCTAGCTGGGGTCCTGAGCCCCTTCCTTTTCATCTTACCCCAGAGACTCCAATGGGTACATAGCCTGAGACTCTCTACCTCCCTGCCCTTACAAACCAAACACAGGGTTATCAATCAGAAATGAGAACTGAAAGAACCCCAATCCCCTTCAAAAAAAAAAGAAACAAGAACTGAAAGCAGCTATCTCTTGCAGACTGGGCAAAGCACAAATGAGCAGCCCTCAGGAGACGTCATCCTCTGACACTGTGGGGAGACACCAGGGCAGGTTGGGGCTAGATCTGAAAAGTGACACCAGGGAGATGCTAACAAGAACTGTGCCGGAGGGGCCAATAGACAGATGCTACTTCTGAACACGGTTGGTATACAAGTAAGATGAAAACAAGTTTTGTATATTGGAGTTTCCATCAGCCACTGGAGCTGAGTGCCATTTCATTTTGTTCTGTGTTTTTCAGTAAAAGAGCTGCAGTGGGTCCTCTCCTAGTGCCCTCTCTTGACTGAGGTAGACAGGCCTACTGGCAAGAGGAAAAGGCTCCATCAGAGGAACTGAGGTCACTGCCCAGTTCTCTGTCACCATTGCACCAGAAGTGACAGATATTACAAGACAGCACCTCATAGGGTTTCAGGTCTTTAATTTTCCCTGCTTGATGTTTTTCTTTTTCTTCTTCTTCTTCTTTTTTAATTTTTTTTTTTAAAACAATCAAATCGGCAGAAAAATGGCTGGAGCTGTGGGTATTGTCCATTGACAAATTCTCCAAATTCACAATGAAGTTTCAAGTCATGGTTGCTCAAGTGGGAGATAAGGCCAGGGTTTGTAGAGATTTCCCAACCCACCCTAGAACCTTCTCCAAGAGCAGCTGACAAAGAGGTCAGAATAGGAGCCCTATTACTGCAGATACCGGGAAAAGTCAGTAGCCCCCACCCCTTAAATTGAGATGTGGAGATAGAAGGGTGTGCTCTCTAATTGCCTACGTCTTCTCTTAAAAATATAAAACACGTGCAGCTGGCTTTGGTACAAAAAAGAAAAGAAAACAACAAAACATCCTGGTCCCTGTGGGTTTTTCCCCTCACCCTCCACAAACCATTATGGCCACCCTAATCTCCACTCCATCACTCCAGGGAAGAGGTAATCTCCTTGCATTTCCTGGAGCATGAAGAGAAGGGAGAGCAGCAGTGAGAGGGTGACGGGAGTGGGGAGAGGGACACGCTAGCCACAGCCCTCCTTACAGGGGCAGGAGTGTCCTGTGGCTGCAGTCTTGTCAAAGGTGGGTATTGCTGGGGACGGTCAGTGGCCGCTGGGGAAGCCTGAATGTACCCCAGTAGTGTAAAAGGACAAGGCCCCCGATCCCTATGGCTTGGTTCCCATGTCCCTGGTCCTTCTAATCTTCCCTCTCCCCCATAACTAATAAACAATAAATAAATAAATTTTCCTAAAGTAGAGGGAAGAAGGAGTAACAAATTGGCATCTGTGGTGTAGCTTTTGGATGCCACAGGGTGTGTGTGTGTGTGTGTGTGTGTGTGTGTGGGTGTGAGACCTAAATCCCCCAATTTCCCAAATGGCCCCAGGTATCCAAGGATCCCAAGAGCTGGCAAGGACAATCAGCAGTTCTTTCAAATGTGCCCTCATCATTGGAAGATTGGGGTCCCTGACATTTGCCCCAGCAGTAACATTCTTCAGTAGGGCACCAGGCAGGGGAAGGAGCCCCTTAGGTCTCTGAAGCCAGTGGCTCCCCATCACGGCTCTCTGTCTCCTCTGGGATGTCCTGCATTCTGGTGAAGTCTGAAGGGAACAAGGAATCCAGTGAGTTAGTGTCTCCCGTGGGCATGTGTACCCCTACACTGGCACCTCCCTGTCTTCAAGCTAGGGACCTCAGGGCTCTTGGTGGATGAATTCTTGGGTGAGAGGAAACCTCTGTTCACAGTCAACAGTGTCCCCCACATAGTCCTTGGTACACTTTGGAAACATACAGACAAGGGCCGGAGATTTAGCTCAGTGGCTTAAGCGCCAGCGTGGCAAGCATGAGGTCATGAGTTCGATCCCCGGTACCAAAAAAAAAAAAGAAACATACAGACACACAAGTGGATTAATCAAATATGAAACAGTGCCAGGGGTTTAGCTCAGCAGCAAACATGAGGTCAAGAGTTCAATCCCTGGTACCAAAAAAAAAAAAAAAACCCCAACAGTTTAAGATTCTAAAATGGAGTCACTGTAGCTGTTTGGTTATTTTGTTTTTCCTGAATCAACTATTTGAGGTCTTAATTTACTCTTTCTTTTTTTTTTTAATTTACTCTTTCTTTTTTAACTTTAAAAATTGATTTCATCTTGAAAAGCCAAGATCGGGGCTGGGGGTTTAGCTCAGTGGCGTAAATGCCTACTTGGCAAATGAGAGGTCGTGAGTTCGATCCCCAGCACCAAAAAAAAAAAAAAAAAAAAAAAAAAAAAAAAAGAAAAGCCAAGATCAGTGGTACAGTACTTGCTTACCATATGTGAGGCCCTGGGTTTGATCCCCAATGCTGTAAATTAAAACAAACAAACAAAAAAGCCAGGAATGGTGGCACACACCTGTAATCACAGCACTTGGGAATACTGAGGCAGGAGGATCACAGCAAGTTCTAGGCCAGCGGGGCTACATAGTGAATCTAAGGCCGGCCTGAACTACATAGTGAGACCCTGTCTCAAAAGGAAACAACAAAGCTGGGCGTGATCACTGCTGTAATCCCACCACGTGGGAGGCCGAGGCAGGGTCGCCATTGAGTTCGAGGATCAGCCTGGGCTACACAGTGAGCTCAAGGCCTGAACTGCATAGCCTGACCTTGTCTCAAAAAGACAAACAACAACAACAACAACAACAAAAAACAAACCCAAAAAACAAGGTTGGAAATTAACCACAGAAAAGCCCCTACAACACTACTTCCTACAGTTTAGCCTTACACATCATCAGAAAAATGAGTCTTCTCTCTCTCTCCCAAGAATTACTGCTACGGCCCCTAAGGCAGCCATAGCCTAACAGCTTGTACGCAGCTGCAGCCCGCACTATTCCATGTTCAGCACGTCTCACCAGGGTCTCACCTCGTGGACTGTGGGGTGGAGACAGACGACTGCTCCCTTCCTCCTCGCTGCCAGTATCAGGGTCACTGCTGTCCTGCAGCCGCTCTTCAGGGCTGCCTAGCTCCTGCCTCTCTCGGTCCTCACAGGATCGGTGCACAGAGCGAATCGTCACAGGTAGATCCAGGCGGTCGTGGCCTCGGCTGGGCTGTGCACAGCAGGGAGGGAAAAGAGCAGGTTGGGACTCAGCAGTGTGCAGAGTGCAGGTTCTGCTTAGCTGTGCCCCGGTGCTCTCTCTGTCACCTCCCGGCGTCTCTTTCGGTGTGACACCCATGTTATTTCCTGTCAACATTCTCACCCCTGTACGCATCTAGATTTTGCATGAGTGCCTGTAGTACTGGGGATTGAACCCAGGGGCTTTACGCTGAGCTTCATGTCCAGGCCTTTTTATCTTTTACTTTTTCTTGGAGATAGGGTCTCACTGTGTAGCCCAGGCTGGCCTCAAACTCAGTGACCCTCCTGCTTCAGCCTCCTGAGTGCTGGGGTTACATGTGTACACCACCATGCCACACTTATCTTTCACCATGAGACGGAGTCTTGCTAAACTGTCCAGCCCGGCCCTGAGCCTGTGTTTCTCCCAGGGTGCTGAGGTCACAGGACTGTGCTACCACAGGGCTGTCAAGTCTGCTGCCTGACTGATTTGGGCTCCAACTCCCATCAGCTCAGTGTCCTTCGGGTCCTGCAGGCCCTGGACCTGCCTTGCCTCAGATCAGCTCCCCAACCCAAGTTACTTTACCTGCGGCGGAGTGAAGCTCAGGTACAGCGCGTCACCCGCTGGGAGGCTACGTCGTCGAGGGTCTAGAGGCCTGCGAGCCCAGGGTGCCTCAGCGGGGAGCTGCTCAGTGTGGCCCAAGGCAGCCAGCTGTCTCCGAGCCTCTTCGGCCTCCCGCTCCAGCAGAGCCCGGGCCTGCTCACTCTCCCGAAGCCGGGCCTCCAGGCTGCCAGCCTCCGTCGCCCGCTCTTCGCCCAGCCGCCTGCAGCGCCGCAGCTCTTCCTGCAGCAGTGCGTGTTGCCGCTGCAGCAGCGCCAGCTCTGTGGCCTGCTTTTCAGGAGCCACAGGGGCTCCAACCCTGCCGGCCTCCCCATCTCGAGAGTTAGCTCGGGACAACTTCTCCCGCCGCTCGGGGCCTTCAGGGAACCGGGCTTCCATCAAAGTGTCCTGCTGGGCCACAGCCGCCTAGAGTGAAATAGGGGCAGAAGGAATGGGTTGGAAACCCATTTCCTTCTCCCTCTCGCCCCCACCACCCACGGCCCAGGTCATCATTCCTGGAGAGCTTGAAGGAAATAAGCTGGAAGTCTGTGGGAAGGCTACGTCCTGCCGAAATGGGCATCTCGGGCCTCTTGTTCCCCACTCCAGCCCTGTCCACTTACCTGCAGGCCATGGAGAAGTCCATAGAGGTTGACCAATCGCTGTAACACCTCCTGAGGGCAGAGAAGGTAGGGACAGGGCCCAAAATTCAGGACAGCTGCAGTGCCCAGAAGCTAGGCAAGTATGGGTATAGGAACAACAGTATCTACAGATCCACAATGAGGTGTAGACTCTCACCCACACCACTCCCTAATGGGCTACAACTTCTCAGACAGAATCCCTCCCTTCCATCTCGTAGGCCACCAAATTCCCACTTCACCTCCTGGGGAGATCTCAGCTGATTTCCATTCCGATCCTACAGAAATGGGCAAGAACACGGAGTCAGCAAGCTGGATCTATAAAGAAACTGTCCCAACTCACCCTCCAGCTAAGTAACAAAACCTCAAGAACCCACCTTCTGGCTGGAATCTGAGTCAGTTCTGCAGAGCTCAATGGAGCCATTGAAGGTTCTGGCCTCGCCATCTGTTGTAAAGGGGAAAAGGATGAGCTGAGCTCACTCTGCTTGGCCCTGGCCCCACTCAATCAACCCAACACTACCCATTCCCTTTAGCCCATCCCACTTATGACCCTGGTCCCCTGCTCCAGCACTCACTGGCAGTGACCCCAGGACTCGTGTTTCCTCCACTGTCTGATTCCAAGGGCAGAGCTGGTTCCCGGGACATCGAGAGCAGCTCCACGCCAGGCCCCACCAGCAGATCTTTCAAGCCCTCCACTGAGGGAAAGAGGAGGAGGTGAGGACAGGTGCGTGGGCTGTGCAACACACACAGGGACATTGAGGCACCTGGGGAAGTCATCTACACAGGCAGCAGGATTTCACTCACCAACCATTCAGGAGGCAAAAGCTATTAAAGACTCCCACAGGACCGCAGAAACATGCATGTGAGATGCTGACCGATAGCAAGGCCTATGCCTCTACCTAGCTTTCCCGGGTGCTGGCCCGGGACAGGCACTCAGGGTATTTATGGACTGTGGGTTGACAGCCTCCTGTGTGTGTTCGGGTCTCGCCTTGTGTCTGTACACTATGATGGCCCATGTGGGGACTCCCTCACCCTCACGGATGGCATCCTGTAGCAGCCGCTCGCCACGAGGGGACTCGAGAGACTCGGAGCGGAAAAGGCCCCTGGGCAGGGTAGGCAGGGGGATTCCACTTCCGGAGTCCTCCTCTGCCTGGAAGTGGGTCATCTCTGCAAACAGCCCGACCTTCTCCTGCAGCAACTCCACCAGTGCCCGGTCCTTCTGCTGCAGCTCCACTGTGAGAAGGGAGAAGTGAGCAGAGGAAGGGCCAGGGGAAAGGCAGCCTGAGGTGGGGCGGGGCAGGGGCAGGACTTTGTTTATGAAAAAGAAAAAAATCAGGGGAGGGGGAGGTTTGAAAAGTAACATTTACTTTTGTTTTTATAAAACAAAAAAGATCTGTGGCAAAGTTGTAGGTTATCTATATCATCCTTCTCATCTTTAATTTGAGACCACACACAAATTTCATCTGGCACATGGCTCTCAGTTAAGATGGTTTCCAGCCCAATTTGCAGTTAGGCATTGCTACATGACTAAATTCTGACCCCTTGATCTGAGCAACCTCCAGATTTTCTCTTAAATGGTGCAGACCTGTAGTTCTAGCTACTCAGGAAGCTAAGGCAGGAGGATTATAAGTCTGAACCCAGCCCAAGCAATGTACAGACCTTGCCTCCAAATAAAAAATACACAAAAAAAAGCACTGGAGATGTAGCTTGGCATTCCCTGGGTTCAATCTCTTCTTTCTTTTTGGAGACAGGGTCTCACTATGTAGTTCAGGCTGGCCTCAAACTCACAGTGATCCTCCTGCTTCAGCCTCCTGAGTGCTGGGATTACAGGCACTTTTGGACATACTGTTGAAGATGTCAGAAATGCACCACTATCCTGCACTTCCCATTTTGGACTCTTAAACGGAGAGGAATAATTTACTTTTTTAAAAAACAACTTATCCTTGCATAGCAGCTAGGTCATATGTAGCCAGCTAATAAATGGGCTTATAGCTAAAAACTGACTTTTTTGTCCAACCCTGGTCTTCCAGGTTCCCCTGCCCAGAGGCAGCCATAGTAGCAGTGTTATATAGAAAAATATACACCTGCACATATATTTGTACATCTTACTTTTACACAAATTGCGGCATATACTTGACATTGTTTTAAATCTTGCTTTTTCACTTAACATATTTTGGTTCCCATGTGTGTATCAGTCCTCAAAGAGCCAACAGCTGACTCATCTTTTCAACAGTTGCATAGTATTGCATTGCATGGACACATCACAAATCATTTAAGGCATTCCTGTGGGTAGACTTACTCTTGATGCGCCGGAGATAAGCTTCATCTTCTGTCTCTATTAGGGGGAAGTCCTCCCGGGATGGGCATCTGGAGGGGTCACAAATCAGGTGGAATCAGAAGAGGAGATGGTGAACAAGTCTCATCCACAGCTCAGTGTGATAGAGGCAAGAAGGAATGCGCCTCTCCTCCTTCCTGACAGTCCAATGCTCCCCTCTTCTGGTAGGACTCCTCAGTCCCAGGCTCTGGCTTCCTTCACCATTGACCTCCTTTAGCTTTATGCTTATGTTTTGTGTCTACCAGTATGTACCTCTTCAGATCACAAAGATTATAAAATCCTAGGCTAGAGAGACAGCCTGGGGCCTAGCATGTACAAGGCCCTGTGTTTCATCCCTAGCACTGAAAAAAAAATCCTAATTGGAGTTAAGAGTTTAATCCTCAAACATACTCTTGTAGAAGTCATTTTTCTATGTGCCCAGCAAGCATGGTGGCACATGCCTGTAATCCCAGGACTTGGGAAGCTGAGGCAAGAGGATCACCATGAGTTCAAGACTGGGCTACAAAATGAGTTCAAGTCCACTCTGAACTATATATCAAAACTCATCTCAAAAAACAAAAAGAAAACATTATTTGCCCAGCACGTGTGAGGACTTAGGTTTGATCTCCAACACTGGGGTACCAGAGCAGGAGGAATCCATAAAAGAAAAAAAAAAAAAAAAGAAAAACCAACCACTTTCAACATTTTGACTGTAGTTTACCAACTTTTTTCCCCATTAGTTAGATATACAGCTGAGTACTTCTGCTAGGACACTAATCAATTTCCTTCTTGTCTCTATCACACTGACTTGTGGATGAGACTTGTTCACCATCTCAGTAGTGTCAATGCTTTCATTATCCTCTTTCATTCATTTTTAGAAAATAAAGGTTAAATGCAATGTAATTCAAATAATGGCCCTTTGCCTATAACCAAGATATGAATATAGCTGAAACTGTCCCGCTGGTCGGCAGGCAGCCACATGACAGCTTCTAAGTACTCTTTTGCTGGTCCGATGACACTGCATTTGAAGTGTAGGTGGGGTTGCAGCATATAAAATGTGACTTTATAAGACATAACAACATACGTGGCCTTCCCTATCTTGGGCATCTTGTCTCTGCACCCACCACTGAATGCTGGGTCCTGTTTCCAGGGAATCCTGAGACTGGAAATCCCTGCCTCCGGTACACAGAGGCCACGTGCACATGGTAGCAGGCACACACTCACATGCGCACACTTTGCTGAATTACGCGGATCCAGGTGCTCCGGTCATCCCGTGATGCTGTATGCACCTCGTACATCTCAGGTGGGGCTGCGCTGATCAGAAACATTCCTTTCTCCTGGTTGGCAATGTCCCGAACAATCAGATTCTGCAGGGACACTACTGATGGCTTGTCCTGCCAGTGAGGGGAAAAGAAGAATTGAGCCTGGGAATCTTGATCTTTAGTGATTTGGGCCTTCCATTCTAGAAGGTCTAAAGGATTAAAGAAGAAACTTCACAAGACACCAGCAGCCAGAAAGGACCTAGAAATGTGTCACACTGCACAACTTACTGAACTTAAAGCTTTACTTTTGTTTTTGTTTTTTTGAGACAGGGTCTCACTATGCAGCTCAGGTTGGCCTTAAGCTCACTTTGTAGGCCAGGCTGGTCTTGAACTCGCTTTGTTTTGTTTTTGTTTTTTTGGTACCGGGGATTGAACTCATGACTGCGCGCTTGTAAGGGAGGCGCGTATGCAGCTGAGCTAAATTCCCGGCCCGGTCTTGAACTTGCAACAATTCTCCTGTCTCAGCCTCCTGAGTGCAGGGGTTATAGGTGTACGCCACCACACCCAGCTTTGATTATCTACAAAATGATGGTGCTAATAACTGACCTCCCTTACAGACATAATAACAGTATCTATTAGCTATTCTTTTTCATAATACATTTACAGTTGTTCAAGTCTGGTGGATTCTAGGCCTTTTAGGGCTTAGAAAAGACCCAAAACACTTGTCTATGCTAAGCAAGGGGAATAAAGGTCTCACCAGAGCAGGAAAGATGTACTTCTGGTCCTTCTCCTGGAGAAACACCAGCACATCTGTCATCAGCAGCATCAGCACATCTGCCAGGGACATCAAGGCAAGGGCACAGTCAGCACGGTAGCTATTTGCCCCTTTCCCAAGGTCCAGGACTTCTCCATCAGATAAAGCTTCTGATTCTCCTTATCCTGGCCTCCCTTCTCTTTGGTTGCTTTCTCCAGCATTTTAGACCTTCCACCTTCTCATTCTTCGTGTGTGTGTGTGTGTGTGTGTGTGTGTGGTACTGAGGTACTAAGGAATAAACAATCTAACCCAGGGCTTCATAAACGCTAGAGCTGGGTGTGGTGGTGCATACCTGTAAACCAGCACTAGGGAGGCTGAGGCAGGAGGATCACCAGCCTGGGCTACATAGGTAGTACAAGGCCAGCCCGATCTGCATAGTGAAATCCTGCCTCAAAAAGACACACACACACACACACACACACACACACACACACACACACACACAAAATGCTAGTAAAGTGCTCTACTGTTGAGCTATATCCCTAACCCCCTTTTCAAATTTTATTTTAAGACAGGAACTTACTAAATTGCCCCTAAACTTACAATCCCCCTGCTACAGTATTGAAATTATAGATATGAACCACCTTCTCCTTTATAGTGCAGAAATGAGAAGGAAAAAAAGATTCATGAGCTATCAGATAAAACAGCTTCTTGGGCTAGCTGAGACCATAACAGGTTTCCCTGATACCTCTGGAGAAAACTCCTTACCCAATCGAATTTTTTTTTTAAGACAAGGTCTTGCAAAGTAGTCCAGGCCTTAAACTTGTGAAAAACTAAACTAAATTAAAATAAAATAAAATAAAAAACTTGTGACCCTGCTGCCTCAGGCTCCTCAGTAGCTGAAGACTACATGCCTGCACCACCAAACCCAGATAGGTTTGGGATTTTTCTGAGTCACTAGTATTTTAACTTCCGCATCTGACATCTAACTAATGTAAGATCTTTTTAGGTAACCAAGCTGACCATAGTCCCATCTCTCACTACACGCTTGGTAGGGATACAGAGTAGTTTCCTTTCATCGTGAAGACCAGACAGGCCAGCCCTCAGCCATCTCTCTTTGGATGGCCCCATCGCCTTCAACCTCAGTAGGCCCTGTTTTACCTCCCTTTTGTCTCCCACCTCCAGGATCTCAGGCCCTCAGGTCTCAGGGTCCTGGACCCCAAGACAGGGAGGAAACAAAGGTTCTATATTCCATAACACTGTATAAAATTTGGCTGCTGCAGTCAAGAAAATTCCCACTCACCCTTTGCCCTTGGGGACCTCACTGAACCATGGGCCCACAGAAGAGGAAGGCTTTTGCAAATGCTGCAGAAATAGAGCTCTTCAGCCCTGCTATTTTTAACCCCCCATGCTTTATATTCTTAGCTGCTGCGTGGGAGGAATGAGAAAGAGAGAAAAGAATGGAGGAAAGAGGCTGGTGAAGACTGACAATATAAAAATAAATAAATAAAAAAGACTGACAATACCCAGGCTCTGGCCACAGGTATCACAGTTTACTTTTGTCCTCTGAGCCTCACTCTCAAAGGCAAAGCATACTATTTTCTTGCCCTGATTTAGACATAAAAGGTTTTGCCGGTGCAGACAAATCCTGGCAAGTGACCCTTGGCCCCCAACATGTCTCCTCAGTCCTTGCCTTGGTGGCTGGGATCCCAGCTGGGGAAATCAACTACTCTGATCTCATCCTCTAGTCTGAAAGTTTCAGTATTTTCATTAAAACTGCTGGCTCTCTGGCCATGCAAGGAACACGGAGATGAATGTGTGCTGATAAGGAAGTCCCTAAAGTCCAGGTCATGAAATACAGCATCCAGACGTCTGCTGCTATCCAGCAGCATTGCGGCTATAAACACTACGTCTTTTCCCCTCTGGGTCTTGCCCTTGGTGGGAGGGTGCATGAAGACATGATGCAGGACAGACACATCTCCCACTGGCTGACTCAGGCCACTGACCTTTGAAGCGCCCCGTCGCTGTCTTCCAGAGTAAGCAGCCATCATGGATGAGCTTGCGCCGCAGAAGTTCCTCTCGGCCAAAGGGGCCCTTGCCAGGCACTGGGGCCTGGGCCCGAGGGTCCATGCGGTTATAGATCTCCTGCAGGCGGGCCCCTTTCTCCAGCTCATGCACATCCTGGTCCACATTGGACAGCAGCTCCTTCACTAGCCCCAAGGCTGCTGTCAGGTCCTGGCGCTCTTCCTCCATGCCTGGCACCAGAGGGTCACCCATGGGGACAGCTCAGCCAGCTTCCTTCCAGCCCCAATTCCCAGCGGGCCTTGACCCAACCTTTAGAGGCTGCCAGAGTTCCACACCCAACCCTCGCCTTCCCTGGGCCCAGGGAGCCTCCCTGCACCTCCTCACCATGAGAATGCTGCAGGATCCGGCTGATAAGCACTGGGTACTTAGTGATACGCTGGGTCACCAGCAGGATGCACTCCTGGACCCCATGCCGTTTCAGCACAGCTGAGCGGGTCACTTTCTATGTGGGAAGGGGTAGAGCTCAGTGCAACAGAAAGGCTGGGAGCTGAAACCCTGGTGCTGGCCTTACTCTGGCTATGCACCTCCTGCTGGCCTACGTAGCCACAGCTATGCATTGGGGACGTCACCACCACAGGTTGCAATGAAGACCAAGCCAACATAATTATGAGAAAGGGGAAACCATGACAATGTGTTCTGTCACTGTGAGGGGTGGGGGTGGGGCCCATGGGTGGATGGGTACACGGGGTGGCAAGGTGCCCGCCCTGTGTGTATGCGCGTGTGTGTGGTATTAGAGATGACCCTAGGGCCTTCACACTGATCTGTGTCCCTGGCCTTTATTCATTTATTTATTTACTCTGTTTTTCTTGAGATAGGATCTCACAATGCAGTTCAAGCTGGCCTAGAGTTTATTATGTATGTAGCCCAGGCTGGTTGCAATCTTGCACAAAAATTCTCCTGCCTCAGCCTCTTGAGTGCTGGGATTATAGGTATACCACCACACCCAGCATCTTTCTCAATTTTGAGAAAAGGTTTTGATCCTAAGTTGCCCAGAGTGGGCTCAAACTTTCAATTCTTCTGCTTCAGCTTCCCAGAGTACTAGGATTACAGGCAAAGTCACTATACTTGGCGGCTTTTTTATTTTTAGACAGGGTAAATTGCTAAATTTCCCAGGCTAGACTTGAACTTGCAACCCTCCTGCCTCTGGGATTACAGGTGTGCACTACTACACCACCAATAGGGTGCTGCATGGTTTGGGCCGTGAGGAACAGTCCTAAGTCTAGGTCCCAGGGAGGCTGCTCACCCGAATGAACTGCTGGAAGCGTTTATCCCGGGCATACAGCTCCTTATAGAGCTTTAAGGCCTTGGTATGGCGACTGCAGAATTCCGAGTAGGTCTTCCGCATCTGCTCGGCACTGGGACCTGAGAACTGAAGTCAAGAGAGTGAGCACAGCTCAGCATTTCTCCTAAATCTACACTTATCCCCTGGACACTAGCCTTTTACAGATAGGCTGGTTTCCTGCCTCTCCAGTCCCCAGTTTTTGGTCAGTCAAGACTAGTTCACTCCAGTTACCAGTGCTTACTCCAGTCACACCACCTGCTATGAACATCACCGAGGGGTCCTGCATTTCCCACCTGGCTGATGAGCAGGTCACCCAAGCGATGGATGACAAAGTTCCGGGTGCTGCCAGGGCTCAGGGCCTGGCGTCTGCGTTCTAACAGCTGGCTGAGGAAGCGTGTGTGGATGTCACTGAGTTCATCCACACAGGGGAACAGGCCCTGGACCACTCCTGGCTCCAACTGCAGCTCCTCTAGCATCCCCGTGCGGAAGAGGCGCGTCATGATCTTCAGCGTCCTCACATGGTGCAACTCTGTCTGGATTAGCTCTGTGGGGACAGTGGGACATCTGGCTTTCTTCTCTGGCTTGGCCACCATTCATAGGGCTCTAAACTAGTTCCTTTCAGGTTAAATCTACATTGCTGTGAACTTAGAGATAATTTTCTAGTTTTTGTGCTTTTAATCTTTATGCTTTCTCATGTTAAGGCATAAACCATTTTAGGGCAAGAACTGTGTGCCTTCTACATGTCTAGGTTTTCCATAGTCCCCAGCACAGAGCTGGGCATGAAAGAGGCAAAGTAAGGACAGAGGACTGAGAGGAAAAGGAATGAAGATGGGACCCTGGACATCAACATCACCAAGACCTGGCAGTACAGGGGACAAGGTGATATCAGGCAGAGCTGTGGGGACCACTGCTGGGAGGGAAAGGGCCTCAAGAGGCGGAGGCTGACAGAAAGGACATAGATCAGTAGGACCTGGTGAAGAAAGACGAAGACCGGTGAACGTAGCTCACCATAGATGACATCCTGCTGCTTCATCACCTCCTTTTTATGCTGCTGTAGAAAGCTGCCATCCACAGCAAGGCTCCAGGAATCAGCTGCAAAGTCCTTCTCATCCATCTCAAAGTCACTCATCAGCTCGTTGTAGATCACCTCTGCACCTAGACAGCAGTGGGGCAGACTCAAAACCAAACTCTTCACAGGGCACTGAAATCTTCCTGAGGCCCTTCCCAGGGTGCTCTCACCAACCACGCACGCCCAGCCCTCTTCCCCAGGCTTCTCCTAGGCTGGGACAATCACCTTCATCAATAAGGGATTCCACTGAGAGGGTTCGGTTCCGCATGTTGAGGGAGTCTGTGGACTGTGAGAGGATCCGGCGCAGCCCCAGGGCAGACTCATCATTAAAATGTCTGAAGGAAGCAGAGGTATGCTGCATCATCCACATGGGGCCAGGTGTCCTGACCAAGGCAGGGAACCAACAAGCAGGCACTCTGAGTTCTCCTTTCTCCCCTATCTACAGTTCTGAACTCTGGGACACAAAAGAAGCTCTCAGGCCCCGGGGCTCCACATTCTCCGTTGCCTAGTTTCCCCTTCCCCAGACAGAGGCTCACCCAGCAATGTTGGTAGTAGAAACACTCTTGGCTAAAGACAAAGAAGAGCGGCCACGGCGAGAGCCGAGGAGGGATTGCCGGAAGCTGTCGGAGGGGTAGATGGCAGAGCTAGGCCGCTCTCGGGTGGTTGCTGTCGGGGCAAGAAGCCGAGCAGGCAAACATCAAACTCTTGTGCTTCCCGGGACTCCGACTCCCTGGTTCCTCACCTAGAAACACACCATCCCCACCTGCCCACCTAAGCTCCTCTCTAGTTGAAGGAAGATGGTAGGGATGACGATGATGCCACCTCATGCCTTCGATCCTGCACTGCTCACCAAGAGCTTTTTCTTGTTTTATCTCCCTCCTGAAACAATTATCAGCAAGCAGAAACTCTGAGGGTTGCAAAGGCCCATCCAGGGTGCCCTAGCAATGGCGAGCAGAGATAGGGCCTCTGCTCTTTGTGCTTGGACACAATTCTTTTTCCCCTACACCAAAGCTGTCTGTACTGACACTAGACAGCTGTTACCAACACACCCCAAAATGCATCGTAAATAACTAATTATAATACTAGTAGAGATGTGGTTGCACTCAGATGCCCAGTTGTCCCAGGTCATCCCCAGTAGGGACTCTCCAGTCTTGCCTCTAAACCTACCCTTTCCACTTGAGGGAAAGATGCTGTCCCCAGGAATGACCTCAGGGGGGCAGCAGAGTGTATAGGCCGAACAGCCTGGGGGGACGCAGGTTTTAGGGTGCCCAAGTCTCACTACTCACTCTTACTGCGCAGAGAAACAGACTGCAGGGCAGAGTTGTTCTTCAGCAGAGCAGCTTTCTGTTGCTGTGAGACAGAACAAAAGAGACACAAGGATGTCTGTCACCCAAGGATTGCTCTCAGGGGCCTGGGGCAGGAGCTAGGCAGCTGGCACCTCAGGAGAGAGCTAGCACTGTGGTTAGGGGCATCAAGTGGCTATGCCCAGGGCGTGGGACCTGGGGTTGAGGATCTGGGAAGGCCCCCCGGTGAGGAGAGGGGTGAGGCACACAGGACAGGGAATGAATGGAAGCCACAGGGATGGTACACTGACTACCCTCTCCCCCAGCCCCCTGCCCTCCCTGCCATCTCACCTTCTGCTTGACCTTGGTACAGTTGGCCAGGGTGTCTTTACAGCGGTTGTGGATAGTCACATTGCAGGCTGGGAGGTGGGGTAGAGAGGATGAAGGGAGGGCAGGTGGTACAGGAGGGGACACACCCCATGCAGGCCCCCGAAGCCCCCTGGCCACACAGTCCTCAAGACACTTGCCCCCTTCCCAGGCTTCATCCCCTCTCTTCACTTCCCTCTTTCTTGGGGCAGGAAATGAAGTGAGAGGGGTCTGGGTATGGAAGGAAATTAAGCAATCAGGAGGGGTCGACAGCCATGAACCAGAGGGCCTGAGGAGTGGACTGAGGGAAGAAGGGTGACTGCTGCCAGGGATGAGCTCAAGAAGCAGGAAGGAGGCTGAGATGGCAGATGGGAAAGAGGACTCCCACAGAAGAGAGGCTGGCAGGCGGCAGCTGGGGTGGGGCTAGGGCAAGGCAGTTAACATTCCCTGGGCTCTGGTTTGCTCCAACCCAACAACCCTGCAGGTTGACTCAACTTCCCTCATTATACAGATAGTAAAAATCACCTGTCTCCGGTCACACAGCTGGCAGGCAGCTGGTGTTTAAACTCTGGTTGCCTGAATCCAAAGGCCATGCTGCATCTATTGGCTCCCGCACACGTCTGCCCACAACCTCTGTCTGGGTCTAAGCAGTTCCAAGGCTGACAGATCCAGTGGGGATTTGGACAGGCCCTGCCCTGCTCTGCTCCTTCCTGCCAAGCCTCTCGGCCCGCTGCACCAACTCCAGGCAGACTGCCTTCCCCCTGCCAGGCTAGAGGAGCCCTGTTCCCCGCCTAGGGCAAACTCACAGCTCCCACACTCCATCTGCTTCTCCCCCACCCTTTGCCCCACACCTTGCCCGGGAAAGAGAGAAGGGGAGGAGAAAGGAGTTGTTGCCAAGCCCAGGCCCAAACCACTGCTGTCCCTTCCCTAACGTGTCCGCAGCCCTTGGTCCTCTCCAGCTTCCCCTCCCCCATCCCACAACGGAAACTGCTAACTCCACACAATGCCCAGTACCACGCTCACTTCCACAAATACAAGGCCAACAGGGTGGGGCAGAGGGGCAGCCAGAGTGCAGGCGGCAGCAGCTCCCACCTCCCTGAAGCTCCCTTCTCCTACCCCCAACACCTAGTGTTTCTGGATCGAACCTCCGCTCTCCACCTGCTCTCAAAATAGCCCTGCCTGCCTCCCGGTTTCCCTGGCAACAAGCTTCCGGATTGGGTATGTTGTCAGGTCTCTAGAGGCATCTAGATTGGGGTTCCCTCCTCGTCCTCCTAACTCTAAATAGAGCAGAAAGGTCAGAGAGAGGGAGGCCTCCCTGGTGCGTTCTGGGGGATTCTTCTCCCAGTGCCATAAGGGTTTAAGGCTGGAGCTTTCATACTGCTGACTAGTGGCAAGTCACAGCATCTTCGATCCCGCTCTAATCAGAGGCATCTCTTCGCTCTCAATTCAGGAGGAACTGAGGGAAGGGCAGAGCTGAAGCCCCCCGCATAGCTATCCTGGGGAAGGAGAGAATCCCCTGCTTATGCCCCCTACATGCAGGCCTGGGGTTCTAAGCCCTTCTTCACAGCACACATGTGCATCCCCTGCTGTATTCCCTTCTCACTGTTTGGTCATGCTGGGAATTTGGAAGGAGACTCCGAATTCCACCTTCTCCTTGAAACAGTACAGATTCCAGACTCCACCCAGGCAATAGAAAAGGACAAGGACCCTCAAGTCCTGAATGTCCAGTTCTGCCCAGGAAGATGGGCAGGGCCAGCTGCAAAGCTGGCAGCGCCCCACAGTCCTGCATCACCCCCTCCACACACATTCCTGCTCCTTCTCCAATCAGTTCTCCTAAACCTCAGCAGCTGTTCAGGGAGCAAAGGAGATACCCACAGGGTAACAGCTGCACAGGATGCCATCCAGGCATCCCTTCGCCACATCCCCAGACAGACCTGCCTATGCCACATACCAGCAGCCACCACCCTCTGGGCAAGGAAGGGAAGCAAAGGCACAGGTATCTGGCCCTGCACTCGGGCCCAGCTGGGAGTCAGAGGAGAGTTCCTCTTACAGATCCCAGGCAGCAAGGTCAGACGGCACGTTGCAGTGGGCAGGCACTAAGTCTGAGTGACGGGCCGGACAACTTACTTGGGCAGATGAGGGCTTCCTTGGCCGTGATGCTCTTGTTACAGGCATAGCACATGGTCATGCCTGACACTGAGATGGTGGTGAAGAGGTGCCCGTTGGTATAGCGGGCATCTTTGGCTTCCTTCATCCTCTCCTTTTCCCGGGTCTGCAGAAGGGATGAAAGACAGAAAATGAGGGTAGACGATACCAGGGTGCCTGGCATCTGACAGACAGGCTGAGGACAGGCAAGGGACAAGCGCCTGCCTGGGAGGCTGGAGAGACACCCATCCCTATAGCATGGCCCGCTACAGGTGCCAGGGCAGCTGTCCAGGAGTAGCCAGGCCCGGGGGCACCCAGTTGCCAAGGCTTCTGAGTCCCTAACCTACCTGGCCCCTGCGGCTGGGCTGCCTCCTGTTGCCACTCATCTCCCCGGCTCTAGATCTCTGCGTCCTCACTCCACCTCCCGGCCCTAGCTCTGTCGCCCCCGAGCTGCTGTATGCTCTTCTCTGTGCCGGGGGAAGATGCGCAGAGAGGAGGGGAGAGCGGGCACAGCACAGGGTGCCAGCTCACCAGCGCTTTCCAATCTATGGGAGTGAGCTCTTCTCATAACCATGACAACAGCGTTGGAGCCACTGTCTCCCAGCAGTCATGGAAGGGGGGATGGGAGAGGGTAGGAGATCCCCTTGTTAGACTGACTGGAGGGGCAGAATGCTTCCTTAGTCACCCCCAATCTGGAGGGCAGGATCTCAAACCTCCAACTCTTCTGCCCCCATTCCACCAAGGCCCACGGGGCCCCCCCCTTGTGGAGGCCATGTGACCCCCACCAGCTCCAGGCAGGTCACTCTTCCTCTCAGGGCCTTTAAGGAAGGAAACTTAGCCGGTCAGCTAGGCCATCTAGGCAGGAAACTTCCCCTGCATCTAATTTTTACCCCTTCAAACTACTTGTTCAAAGATAAAACCTAAGGGAGCTCCCTTCTAGCTCAGTGTGTTACCCCATCCCAGGAAGTCCTTTCTGACTGACACCCACTCCCTCCACCCTCCAGGTCTGGTTTCCACAGACATGGGGAACAGTGTGTGTCCCTCCTCCAACCTGTAAGGCAGGCCTTTCCCCTCTTGGCTTTCTCTTCAGCCTCCTCCTGGCTTCAGCAAGTCAAGTCATTCTCCCTGAGCTCCTTTCTGTCCTTCCTCAAGTCCCTGAGCTTCCCAAAAAGCCTGAATGGTGAGAAGATGGAACATCATTCATTCTACCTATCCTAGAACCTTCCTCAGTGGTCACCTCTGGTCTCTGCTTTTTCCTTCCATTCTTGGAGGACAAAGCAGTACTACCAGCTCACCACTCCCTTCAAGGGTTCTTAGCTTCTCAGAAATCAAAGAGCAGTCAGGAATGGTGATACAGGTCAGTAATTCCAGTGATCAGGGTGCTAAGGCAGGAGGGCTGCAAGGCTGAGGCCAGGTGAGGCAACCCTTCTCAAAAGAAAAAGAAAAAGGCTGGGGATGTAACTCAGTGGTAGAGTGCTTGCCTGGCCTGTGTGAGGCCCTGGATTCCATTCCCAGCACTGTGAAGGGAAGGGAAGGGAAGGGAAGGAGAAGGGAAAGGCAGGGCAGGGTAGAACAGGACAGAGAAAGAAAATTAAAAAAAAAAAAAAGTGTTAAAAATGGGCTGGGCTGGGGATTTAGCTCAGTGGCATAGTGCCTGCATGGCAGGGGGCGAGGTTGTGAGTTTGACTGATTGCTGGTACAAGGGGGGGGGGCATTTAAAGTGCTGAGGCCACGTGTATCAACCCCAAGCTGACACTGACAGACCCTCTGGACACAGAATTCCAACTCAGTGAGACCCCTTAGCCTGATGAGACCAGTGCTGATAGCAGCTGGGCACAGGGACAGGCAGGAGGTGGGGGAGGGGAGACACAGGCCTGCAGAAAAGGGAAGTGTGGAGGCCAAGTCAACAAGGGCAGAGGGCACTGGCCACCCCAGTGGCCAAGATCCTCTTCTGCCTCAGCTTGGAGCCACCTGATGGCGAGCAGAGCCCAGATTTGGAGGCGATTCCAGTACTATACCTCTGTCCTGGAGCAACCTCCCAACCACACATGCAGCAGGGAACAGCAACACACTTTCTCTTCTCTTCCCCTCCCTCCTTCCTTCTCTCCCTGTCTCCGGGGCTTTTCTCCACACCTTCCCCTCTCAGCTCAGGTTCTCCCTCTGCTCCTCTTCCTGTCTTACTTTTCTCCGCGGGCCGCACTTCCGCTTTTCCCTCTACATCCCTCCCCTCCTCCCCTGGACCCTGCTAAGAGCCTGGCCCGCAGCCTCCTTTTTTCCGTGCTGGAACCCACCTGCTTGAATCCCTAGCAAAGCTTCCCGTGGGTCTACTCTCCATCTGTCTTGCTCCAAAGGTATAACTAGTTAACTGATTATATTTAGAATATGAAAGTCATCTCGAAATTATCACCTTGTAGGACTTCAAAGACCAAGCCCAACTTCTTCCCACTGACTTCTACTTTCCCTTCCTGCCCTCCCAGCCTTCTCTGTGATACATATTGAAAGTCTGAACACTTATAACATTTGAATTAAAGTAAACAAACATGAACACAGAACCAAAAAGAACATGTCTGGAAAAAAAAAAAAGAAAGAACATGTCTGGCCAGGTCACTGCAGTGCTGCAGCTCTGCCCTAACACTGCTACTGTACCAGTGCTACAAGTCCACAAGCTTCCCTCTCCACAGATCTCTGCCCTCCCACCTCCCACCTTCACTCACCTGCCCAGCCAGTCCTCATGGCAGTGCCAGAGGGACCCAGGGCTGAGGCAGCCAGACAGTGGGTGTCCAGTGGCCCTTCTCCTCCCTGCCATGGACACCCCATAGATAGCTCAGGAACTCTAGGCCTTGCCTCCTCTGCCTCCCAACACTCACCCTCTCTCGAAGTGACCCCCTCTCTAGGTGGGCCAGCAGCGGGCAGCAGCTAAAGCAGCAGCACATCCCAGCACGGGCACTGCCCAGCAGCTAGCGGCCCTGGCACTGCCTAGCACTATTGTCCCTGAGGTGGCCTATGCCCGCCCCAGGGCTCGGGCTGCTAAGGATAGAAGGGCACAGGGTCTGCTTCCCAGGGATGGAGTGAGTGAGCTGGTTTGATTCTTTGTCCTGCTCTCTTCCAGGTATCACACTGGTTTCCATTTACATCCCCCAGGCAGGCAGCCTTCATGTCCATGCCCCAGCCTGTCCATAGTCCCAATGCCCGCCCACGGGTCCTCACTACTTAGTCCGATCCTCTGCTGTCCAGCATCTATGGTCCTGCCCTGAGGGGGACTCCGTTTCTCATGAAAGCCTCCAGCCTCATCTCATCTCCCTATTCCCACAGGGCTCCCAGCCCTTCCTTCTTACTTCCTTTGAGCTTAGACCACAGAGGTTTCCTCTAAAGGTCAAAAAGGTAAACATAAACCTCCCTTCCACATTCATCCCAGTTTTTGGTTACTCTGGAGAAGAAAAAAAAAAAAAAAGACACCAGAGGTGGAGGGCATTATGGCTGAAGGCTGGGATGGTCCAAGGCAAACCTGACCCTTTCTCTTTCCACTTTGCTTCCCAGCCTAAGAGATGAAAACAGTTGTGCCACGAAAGACAAGGCAGTGCCAAAGCCTGGACCTTGGCTTCCCATGACCCCCCACCCCTACCCGCCAGTGCGCTCTAGGGCCTGCCTGGTGAGATAGGGCTAAAGAGAGAGTCCTGTCTCACAACCCAAGGTTACTGGGGCCAGGCCCTCACCCTGGCAGATTGGACCTCTCCATCGCAGACGTCCACCCCAAGACCTCTGAGACCCACAGGGTGCTCAGGACCACTTGGGCTACACAGGCGGCTGGTAGTAGTCACTTCCCCAGGATGGTGAGGTCTCTGCCCAGGCCCTCTGTATGGGGACCAGGGGGCACTTGGAGGGTCCACTAGAATTTGAGTCACCTGTGGCTCAGTAGGAGCACAGTCCTTGGATGTGATGGGCACGAGTCACGAGGATGAGCTCCAGGGCTGGGCAATGTAGAAGGAGAGGGTCCCTGAGCGTGGGCTGGAAAAAGAACTTGGGATGGTCTCAACCAGGTCTGGCTCCCTCAGATAAGGACAGGGGACTGAGAGAAGGTGGCTGGATGGAAACGTTAATAGCATAGCCAGCAATAACACAGTAAGATCACTGCACACACAAAGGCACTTAATAACACTTGCTTAATGATGATGAGACAAGGGACAACGTGGAAGGCACACTGGGACAGCAGAAGAGGGGTGCTGAGGGCCAGGGAATAAAATCAGGCCGCAGACCCTGAAACTCAGTTCCCTGGCCCCCAGCCTGCCCCTCACCCAGCCACACCTGTCAGGCCAGGAAAGGGACATTCGGAGAGAGAGGGAGAGGGAGCCATGCAAACAGACGGGCATTTGTGCAAGTGAACAATAGCCGTGCCAGGATTCCCTGCCCTCCTGGCACAGGGCAGGCCGGCTGGGTTGTTGGGAGGGGGGCAGCTGCTGCCTGCAGCCCTGCCCCCACCCTTCCCCCAGGAAATACAAACTAACCCAGAGGGGTCCAGGGAGCTCCACTCAGTCATTTCTCTTGCCAGCTCCTAAAGCCTGACCAGTCTACTCACTCAGCTCCTGCATGAGGCTTCAAACCACAGGCTGAAGCTAAGAATGTAACTGCTTCCCATGTCCAGAGGCCACGAGTCCCCGACTTTGGTGACCACAGCGCCAACCAGTAACCCAGAGCATCTGGGGACAGATAGACATATACACAAGTAACATGCACACAAGGGATTCACAATTCAGATCTGTCTCCCTCCTGATCCCAAAGTCACCATTCTAGAACCAGTGGGACTAAGATCCTATCCATGCCTCCTGTGGTGGCCCCCAGCAGGTCCTTCCCAGGCACCATCCAAGTGTCCCTTATGCACCCAAGCAGTGACGCCCCTAAGCTTCCCCCTTTCCTGTCCCATCCCTGCTCCTCCCCTCTGCCTCGGCCCTTTGCTTAACCTTCATGACTCCTAAAACCTTTTTCTACGCCCCTAAAAGCCTCAGCCTCCCAGAGGACTCCTAGTTACTCCACTCTCCTCCAAAACTGTCAGCTCTCAGCTCCCTCCTGGGTTCACCCAGCCCCGGTCCACTACACCCCTGGTCCTGTACACAAAGCCAGCCACCTCTCCAATGCTCCGAACAAACAAAGAGTCTCCCTCCTCACTGGCTTCCACCTGCCCACCACACACTCCAGTGCTGGGGTTCTGGGGATCCCAACAAGACCCCCACCTCCCAGAGCCATCCCTGGATCTCTGGCACCTGCTTGGCAGAAAAGGACCCTTTGTTCTGAGGGAGATGAAGGTTAGGGCTTGGGGAAAGGACAAGAGAGCAGTGGACTAAATTTAGAGAGAAAGGGAACCTGTGAGCTTTGGTATTTGAGGAGAGCAGAGAGAATGACAAGGGTCAAGAACTGAAGGCAGCCAGGAAGAATCGAAATGGAGTGAAAAGAAAAAGGAAGCACAGGCGGCAGAGGGGAGGGCTACACAGAAAGATCCTATGAGGGTGGAAAGGAGAAAGAGGCAGGGTATACCTAAATTCCTCCTCCTGTGAGGAAGTCTGAGGAATAAGGCAGGATGGGGGCAGGGTAGGACACGGGGACTCACCCCTAATCCATCCCCCAGATTGGTAGCAGGGGAGACCATCTTCCTCAAATAATCTCATTTCCAGTGGGCCCCCTCTACTTCCCGCCACAGTATAAAAAGAAATGAGACAGCTGGTGTGCGTGGGGGAGGGGGGAGAGGGGATCCAGGGTTTGTTGGCTAAGAACCAACTCCCCCCTTCTGCAACCACAGCTTTCCGGAGTGGCCCTCCCCTTCCGACCAGCCCAAACTGACAACCGCACTCCTGGTGGCCTTGTGGCCTGCTCTGAACCACCCAATTGCTCAGATCCACCCATTCAGCCCCCAACCCCCAGCCCCAGCCAGATTCCCAACCCCTCCCTCCATGGCCAGTCCAGTGTAGAAAGAAGACCCAGGCTTCAGAGTCCCCAGTGACCATACTATGGGGTGGCCTGTGTATTTTGGGCTGGGGGGGGGGGTGTGACAGGGCAAAGGACCCAGATATCTAGCCTCCCAGCTTCCCCATTAATGAAAAACAAAACCTCAATATTTACCTTCCCAAAAGCTTTCCCTACAGTCCCTTCACTGGGTCTGCCCCCCCAGGGCCCCCACATCTTTCCTTTTTAGGGTGGAACCAAATTTCCGTGGTTTCAAAAAGCTTATCCCACCCCCTTGGCTCTACTCCAGGGTCTCAGCTCCAACGGTTGAAAAAATAAACAGACTTTAGGAGCCTGGCCGGGTGTGATGAAGGAGTCTGTCTGCCACCCCGCTGTCCCACCACACTTCAGCCATCTGACACCAGGCCTCTGTTTGTCTTTGGTGCAACTCAAATCCCTGGTTGCTTTCCGGATAGCAGAACCTCAACCTGCTATAAGGAAAGTCCTACCTTCTCCTTCCTCGCTGCCTCTCACCCCTTGATGGATCCACTCCCAATTGAGCATCAGGACAGGCACCCTGGCTATAGGAGCTAGGATAGAGATGGAGAGGGGGCCCTGTCCTCTGGAGGCTACCCAGGGCTCCTGTTCCCTTGTGATCAGTCAGACTAGGCACAGGGCAGTTCACTGGACTGGGAGGGAAGCCAGCGCTTAAGATTAAGGCAGCCTTTCTGAAAACGGGCTCGGTGTGGGTGCCCCAGAGGAGGTGCTTTCTGCAAGCACCACTTCCCTCCGGCTCTCACTTACTCACAAGTCAGCCTCATTTCCTGGGGACTGGGGTGGGGAGAGATCACCAGTTGGGAGTGGGCCTGGGTACAAAGGCACTGATTGATAAAGGATGCTTGGAAAGGTGTGGCCCAGAGGTCAGAAGGGGTGTGTGTGGACTCAGGATGCCAGGTGAGGGTCCCCAACAAGAGCAGAAAAGAGAACAAGAGCTGAAGGAGGTGGAGGGGGCAGGCACACCGTGTCCCGTTAGCTGAGGGTGTTTCCAGGAGCTGGGAAGCCAGAGGAGATGCTGGGGGTGGGGACCGTCACTCTGTGTTCACGCACACGATGGGCCGTGGGGAGAACAGATCCCAGTCACACAAAGACCTCTACTCCCTGCACCTGAGAGTGAAGCCTCGGGGAAGTAACCCTGCGCCACCCGGACCCCAAGCCACCCGCCCACCCGAGGGGAGAACTGAATCACTGGCTGGAAAGTCCATTTGCCCAGAGAGGAGGAGCTGACTTTTGTCTTGGAGGGGTGGTGGTGGTGGTGGCGGCGGTGGGAGGAAGCTGAGAAACCAGCCCTCCGTGCCTCCGCCCGGATGGCGGGGACAAAGGGGTACCCACCGAGCCAGGGTCCGGGGTGGAGGAGCACCCGCGAGCAGCCCGGAACGTAGAACCTGGCGCTGGAGTGTGGCGAACTCCCACGCGCCGACCGGCGTGCGCGCCTCCCCCTTCCCGCTCCGTCCCTCAGCCCAACAACTTTTCCCAGCGGCCCCCAACACCCAGTCCGGACCTGAGCGCCCGCCCAGAGCCCGCTCCAGCCGCTCCGCAGAGGAGCCGGACGCCGCCCGCCCAGCCCCTCGCGGCGGCTCGCAGTCCCCACCCCCATCTCGCCGCCGCAGCTCCGCCGAGCTCCGCGCCCGGGAAGCGGGCGGAAACAAGGGGCGCGCGGCGGGGCCGGGCCGGGGTGTGCGGGGCGGGGCCCGGGAGCCCACCTTGTTCACTAGCTCTTTGCTCCGGTCGATCCGCGCCCGCGTGAGGGACTCGATCCGAGACATAATCCGAGGCGGGGGGCCGGGGCGCGCGGCGTGGACCCAGGGGTCCCGCGCCGTGGGGGAGGGGAGGGGTCCGGCCGCTCACGTCGGTGTCGGGGACAGGAAGTCTGACTCCCCTCGCCGGCACCCAGCGCCAGTTCCTCAAACCCGAGTCTCCTCCCCCGCCCGCCCGGGCTCAGGAAGGGGGGAGGCGGAGCGGAGGGCGGGCTGCTGCCTGCGCGCACCGGACGCCAGGGTTTGCGCTGGGGCAGTTTGGAGGAGGACGGGGTTCCTGGACAGGTTGGAGGAGCCTCTCTGCCTGTTTCCCCTCCAGCGCCTGGAGGCGCCCTTTAGCCCCAACAACCCACCTCTTGGTTCTGCCTTTCTAAAACCCACCGGCCTCGCCGGACCCCAGGCCTTCTTTCTCCTTCCCCTCCCCCACCTTGCAACTTTAGTCTCGAAGAGCCGCAGGCTGGAGGAGGATTCCATCCGCTCCGGCTCTCCAGGGAACCAGGGGCCAGTTCCTTCCTGGCCTTCAGGGCCCGTCAAAGTGGGCAACGGTGGACCTCCTTTACGACTAGGGGAGGGGTAGTGAGAGGGGAGATCACAGAGCAACTGAAAGCTGGGGCTTTCATAGGTCTGATGGAGAGGATTCACTCCCCGAAGTCAAGGAAAGGCGAGGAGACAGTTCTCCCACAGCCCTCCACCGCGCTGGTCCCTTTCACACTCGGCCCGTCCTTCTTCTAGCTCCGCCCCTGCCATCTTGGGGAGGAGCTTGGCTGATTTGCCACCTTTGCTGCAAGCTAGGAAGCTGAGGAAGGCTGTCTTTTCAGGTGTTTAACCTCTGCTCTTGCTGTTCCAAGGCCAGGCTGGAACAATGACTAGAAAACAGCCTGCCCTTAAGGCCAATCCCTCCATGGAAAACCCCATAGAGGCGGGGCTTTGATCCTTCTGGACGCTGAGCCAACCTTCACGGTTGGTTATCCGTTATTGGGAAAGCTGCTCCTCCATTCTGACTGCAGGCACTCACATTGCTTTTCATATCCACTTCTGGGGGTCTCTTAATTCTCGGAGAGGGCTCTGTTTGCAGAGTCCAGGCAGCTTCTGGTCCCAAAGTGTGCGTCAGGATAACCTAGGTCCACCAGCTGCTTGCCCAGCAGAGCAGCAGGATGGGCTGCAGGTTTCCAGCCCAACTTAGCACTCTTGGTGCCAATTTTAGTCTCTGCCTCTATTTCGGGCTCCACTGCCTCACCACTGGCTGAGCCGGCTGGGCTCCTCACCCTCAGCACCACCCCCACGCGGCTCCTCTGGCTTCCCCTCCTGCCTAGCAACTCAACCTTCACCTTCCTCACCTATTCTCTTGTTTAAGAGCCTTATATAGCAAATGCCAGGAAAAGGGGAGAGGAAATAAACCAAGTCCATTCCAGGTCAGAAGACAATTAGAAGCAGAAAGAACTTTCCCAGGCCCAAAGCTACTTCCTCTAGGCCGGCACCTGCAGGGGGCTGTGGGGAGGCCAGAGAACTCGCTGAAACCAGCAGTTCCAAGGTGCCTGACTCCAGAACAACAGACTTACCTCCCCCTCCGTGGTCAGCCAAGGCTGAGGAATGTACTAAATTTAAAAACAGGCAGCCAGAGGCCAGAATTCTGGCCTTATGGCTCCACCCACTGGGGACCCTGAGACCAAGTTTGGGCCAGGACCTCAGCTTTTCTCCTAGGCCTGAGGTGCTGAAAGCTGAGAATAGAATTTTAAAGGGCCCAACTCCACCAGTGTACCCAATAAATCTAGTTCTTGAACCCCAGCCTCTGAGGAATTTCTAAGTATGCAGAGGATTTCTATGAAAAAAGTGGAAGCCAGGCATCATGGCACATACGTCTGTAATGACTATACTTTGGGAGGCTAAGGCTGGAGAATCACAAGTTCTAGCCCATTATGGGAAACTTAGCAAGACCCTGTCTCAAAACAAAACATGAAAAAGTAGCTCAGGATGTTGGCCCTGAGTTCAATCCCTAATACCTCTACCAAAAAAAAAAAAAAAAGTATTTCACTCTCCAATCCTTTTTCTGTCTCCTGTTCCAGTCTTTAGCTCACTGTCTGTCTGAGCTACTGTTTGTTATGCTGCCCATCCCCCTATACCCTCATGGCACCCTATGCCCCTTTTGTCTTTTTGTCTTCTCGAGACAGGTTTTCACTGTGCAGTTCAGGCTGGCCTTGAACTCACTTTGTAGCCCAGGCTGGCCTTAAATTCTCAGTGATCCTCTTGCCTCAGCCTCCCAAGTGCTGGGATTATAGGCATGTGCCACCATGGCCAGCTCTTGGTCCTTTTAAGAGCTTAATAAAAAAAAAAAGAATAGAAGAGGGAGAAACTAAAGAAATTACCTTTAAAAACAGATGCATTGAGCAGGGCATTTAGCTCAGTGGCATAAGCACCTGCTTGGCACTCACAAGGTTGTGAGTTCAATCCCCGGCACAGAAAACCATGCATTTAGTGAGCTAAACTTGACCAAGATTTCAGTTTCTGTACCTCTCGTACAGTGAACACCTCTCTCTCCTTGGTGAGTCCCCTTTGCTTCAACTCCCTCTCCACTCCTATCCAGTAATATATTCCAGATTTTCAGAAATTGTTACATTCACAAAGGCAACAATGTCTTCCAGAAACTAAAAATGGCCACCATCTTCTTTAGCCCTTTTAACTTGACAATATGCTCCTCCCATTTCAGGGTCAGAGGTCTGGAGATGTATCTCAGTGGTAGTGTGCTTGGTCTTGCATGCACAAGGCCCTATGCTCAATCCCCAGTATGAAGCATTTCTCACCCCATCCCCTACATCCAGGGAGTAGAGAGAAAAAGAAATTTTGTTCAGGAGTAGAGAGAAAGTTCCAAGGAAGGACTCAGTTGACATAGACTCGGCAGCCAGTGAGCAGCAAGAGTCCTAGAGTTGCCAGGGTCCTTGCTCTGCACTGTCCAGCAGAGGTCCGCATTTCTCCTCCTTACCCTGGGCCTGGCCTGTTCTGGGTCGGGTAATTGAGGTATAATTACCACCAGGGGCACCCAGCAGACACTGGTGGAAAAAGGAGGGCTGGCCCTGGATGTTGGCTTAACTGAGAAGCAGAGGCAACATGGTGGCAGAGCCCCTCCTCACACCAGCTGTGAGATCTTGACCACGCAAGTTGTATGTTATCTTGTCTGTAAACTGGAGATTAAAATACTTATCTTTGCCTGAGTTGTTATAAGAATTACACAAGATGACCTCTAGGAAAGTGTTTTGCCAACTGTGTGATGTTGGTCTGATGGGAAGGAATGAGCCACTTCCTTTTCTTGCTGCCTGACAGAGCTTCCCACCAGCCCCGCCCTGATGTTTACCTGCTGGCCACAGGGCCAGGAGAGAGTAAGTGAAGTGGGAATCTTCATTCCTGAGGGCAAGAGCAGGGAGGACCAGGGATGGCAGACAGGCAAACAGGAATGTGGGACCAGTGACTCCGCTGCAGAGGGGCCCAGTGGCTGCGCTGCTCACGCTGACACTGACACGGACCTGCCTAGCCCTTTCCCATCAGTGTGTGGGTGCCATAGCTCTGCTCTTGTTCCCCTTGGCCAGGTCACTTGGCCTCCTGCCTGGAGGTTAAGGCCGTGGTGAGCAGGCAGACGTTCTCTAGCATTCCTACTGCAGGAAAGAGAACAGTTCTCACAGCAGACTCTCCTTCCACAACCGAAAGGTCAGTGAGCAGAGGGGACGCCAACTCCAAGGGCTCGGGATTGGTTTTGTTGTCTAGAGATCTTTGCTCCCCAGGAGAGAAGAGGTCCAGCTCTCTAAGAGTCTCCAACTGCTGTTCTGAGACAGCCCTGTCTCCTGCCTCTGCTCCTCACCATGGCCAATAACAGGACTTGCTTCCAGCCCACCCAGAAAAAGGGAATTCCGCCTCAGAGGCTGGCCCTGGCTGGAGCTGGGGTGTAGGACACGCATGCAGGCAGCCTTACTTCGGGGGAGAATCACGTGCCTCTTCAGGTGAAGAGGATGATACCTTTCTCTCAGTGCTCAGAAGCTGCCCAGATTTGAAAGCACATGCAAACTTGAGGAAATTATTAGAAGAAAAGGGGTGTGACTCATTCTGCCAGTAAATAAAGTGGAAATAAATTCAAGCTGCAGGCAGAGAGCTGCTGGTTTCACCAGAGCAGAGGGTTGGTGACAAGGAAAAGAGCAATTGCTACACTCCCTGGGATCAGAATGCACTGGGCCACACATGTACTGTGTGCATCTGCTTTAGAATCATATATTTTCCTAGCTTTTACAGTGCCTATGGGCTTATTTCAACTTCTTCGGCTGCTGTATCCACCCATAAAATTACGAGTGTAAAACTTCTTTGCAAACTCTAATATTCCACGAAGAAGAAATTATTATTGTAATTATTATATCCAGTGGGTGAGATTCCTGCTGCCCCCTCTTAGTTACATGAGGCCTAAAGTGAGAGAGAACTAGGTCATTCTTCAGCTTCTGAGATTCCTGCCCCTTTTCCTCTTCCAGCTGTTTACAGCTGGTTTCTAGATTTGGGGGGGAGGTATCAGGGACTGAACTACAGCTGGTTTCTAAACTGAAGACATAGGAAAACAGAAAATAGGTGATTTACTGGGACACAGATACAGGATGGGAGAGATGGCATATGTTCTCTTAAAATCTGAGTCATACCCTGAGTCTCTAATGGGGAGAGTTAGGGAAGGGTGACATGGTGGGATTCTGAGGGAAGAAACTGGGACGGCCTCGGGCTTCCTGCTCCTCCCACCGACTCCTACCTTGGCCTTGCCGGTCATGCCCAAGAGGAAGCTGAAGGTCCGTCGCAAGGAGGAGCCTGCCCAGGTGCCCAAGCCTCCTTCCAGCTGGCTGCAGCTGCAGAGAGCAAAAGAAAAGATTAAGAGATGGAGATGGAGACAGAGATGAAAAATAAAAACAGGCTCTTCCCGGAGAGACGGTGGACTAGGCTGTCCTGCCCAGCAGACAGGAACTGGAGATAGGAAGACAGGCTCTGAGAGAAAGAGTAAGGGAAAGAGAGAAAGGATGAAAAGAAAAACAACCCCCACCTCCTAAATCCTGGATGTGGGCACTTCAACTTTCCAAGCCCCTTTACTTATGAGGAAAACTCCAAGCTCCTCCCAGATCCAAGCAAACTTGCTCTCCTACCTAATCCAGGCTCTGGGTGGGAATGGACTGGACAGGACCGACTGGACAGGATGGAGGGGTCCAGTCTCCTCTCTCTCTACTCTCCAACGGAAGTAGAACTGGGTGAGGTCCCTCCAGGGGGGCATTTTCCTCTCTCAGAACAAGAGCCCTGTGTGCGGACCCTCTGTTGTTTGGAAAGGGCCTCTGGGCCTAAAGCCAGTAAGGACTGAATTTCCTGGGATTTCATCAGCCCCATCCCATGAGCTAATCCTAAACCTCGAGCCAGGAGGATGTGTCAGCTGGAGAATTTCAGGACCACAGATCAGAGCCTGTTATCTTAAAGGGCCCACTGCTCGGTCACTCAGCCACACTGTGTTAAGAGTGCTGCCAGTGCTCCTGCGACCTCAGCCAGGGGCGCCAAACACACAGCTGCTGATTTCTCGTGCTTGTTTACAACGTTAGTGAGATCTCCTGGCCTCCCTTCTGATTCCTGAACTACCCTGTCCTCTCTAGAAGCTCTGTAGCCCTGGCATCACACTCCCAGGGCCATTCTCCACTGGTCAAGTGTGGCAGCCATCCAGAGCCCCCACCAAGACTGTCCCACAGGTCCGTCACCACGCACGCACTCCTCACTGTCACTCCTGACAGTGAGAGACACTCTTCTGTATCACTGACACCTTCCCATCCAGCTAGTCCTTTTGTTTCCCTAGTTTCACGCCCCATCCCTTGGGACTATCTTGAAGCTCAGGAGAAGGGTAAATTTGTGTATCTCAGACTGGAGGCTACTTGGAGGTCTCTAAATCAAAAATGTTAAGGGAAACAGTATTTCAAGGAGCAGAGAGACCCCTCGGGGCTACAAAATCCAAGGCCCAAACCCATCCCTCCTCCCCTATCTAGGCCTTTTAAGGGCTCTGATTCCCCCAAACTCACCGAGTGCTGAGGTCAGCGGCAGAGGACTGGGACAAATTTCCTGCCAATACAAAAGGACAAGAGAAGTGTCCAGGTCTAGCTACAGCCAGACAAAGGCGCCCAGGGCTGCCTCCTCCTCCCCCTCCACCTGGATCAGGTTCCCAGGCTGCAGGTGCCTGTGACGCCATTCCTGAGGGCGGGTGCTGGGAAGCAGGAACACAGGGCGGTGTCTGAGCAGCGCAGGGCTAAAGAATTTGGGACCAGGGTTCTGTGAAGCAGAAGGCCGATTCTTTGGCTGTGTCTCAGGTGCATGGGGCAGGCTGAGATCTCACACAGAATTTCCAATTCTCTATCTCCGGAGGAGACTGTCCACCTCTAGTGATGGAGAAGGCTGGAGAACCTCACTTTGTCCTGTGCCTCGCCTTCAGTGACAGGGGAGTCTCAGAAAGTCAGAGCCCTGAATTAAGACCTCATGTAAATCAAGGCATTTGTGGGGGTTCCAAGGTTGTGTGGCTGGAAATAACCTAGGACATCCGGACCCTGAGCAGTCGGTTCTGAGAACCAGGGGTGAAGAGGATTGGGGAAGGGGCTCCATTGCTTTGCTCCCCACTTTCACTCACCCTCTGGATCCGAATAGTCCAGGAGGCAGTTGATGCCACTCATTGATACAGACTTGCAAAGCATGTGGGTAGTCGAGCGGTCCAGAGTGTCTGCGGATGGACGCCAGGAACCCTGGCCCTAAAATCATGTGAGAATCTTCATGCAGAAATTTCTCTCACCCATCTTCTCCCACCCATGGTCTCCTCTTGGCCAGTGACTGGTTGTTCTTCAAATCCAGACCTTTCAGCTCTCCTACTCCCCACACATCTGGGATATTTCACTTGCAAGAGCTGGGGAGTCATTTCCGTCATTCAACCATTGCTCTGCTGCAGTAAACACAGGTTTTCCCCCTCACTTTTTTTAAATCAGTACCAGGGATCAAACTCACAACCGCACACTTTCAAGGCAGGCACTTACGCCAATGAGCTAAATCCCTAGCCCTGGCTTTCCCCTTTTTAAAAGTATTTTTAAACTTATACATAGTAATTTACATAGTCACAAGAGTACATTGTGATATTTTGCTATGTGTATACATGGATAATTCCATATATATATATATATATATATATATATATATATATACATTTTTTTTTTTTTTTTTTTTTTTTTTTTTTTGGTACCGGGGATCGAACTCACGACCTCGCGCTTGCCAGGCAGGTGCTTAAGCCACTGAGCTAAATCCCTGGCCCAATGTGTATACACGGTATATCGGGCTTTCTATAGAAAAGATTTGTCCTGAATGATTTCCAGAGACTACAAACTCAAGGTATTGAGGCAAATGTCTGTAATCCCAGTACTCAAGAGACTGAGGCATAGGATTTTGAGTTTGAGACCAACCAGGGCTACATAATGAGTGCAAAACCTCAAAGCCAGCCTGAGCTACATAGTGAGACACTATCTTAAAAAAAAAAAAAGATAAACTTGAGTCATGTGTAGGAAAATGGGTGCACCTTGAGATCATAATATTAAATGACATAAATCAGGCATTCAAGCTTAAATATCAAAAGGTTTCTCCTATATGAGAAACTCAAGGTATAAATAAATTAAGGAGCAAAATAAAATCATAGGAAATAAGGAGATCGACTTTTGTGAATGGTAATGAGACCAAGATATGGAAGGAGGGGAAAGGAGGAAAGGGAAAGATGACATACAAAGAATTAAAATGTATTAGGCACATGTACCAACTTCTCATGATGAACATAATATTAGTACTACAAACATGTATTAATCAAAATAAAAATTTTTAAATATGTATATTAAAGTTTTTAATAGCTGAAATTAATGAGCTTACCAATTTACGAAGTTAGAAAAAGAATAGAAAAAACCAGAAGAAAGCATATAATAAAGATAAAATCAATTAACTAGTAAACAAAGGTAAGATAGAAGAGATTGATAAAGCCAACAGTTGTGCTTTAAGAATAGGCAAATATAATTCCTTTGATAAAAGAGATAAAGAGAAAAAGCACAAATAAACTTAAAAGGAAAGGTCGCTTTAAGTACAGAACAAGCGGTGTGTTAAAAGGAATACTACCTATAATTTCACACCACTAATGTTGCAATGCAAACAAACTGATGCTTACTAAAGAACAACAACCACACAAATATATATACCAAAGCTCAATCAGGAAGAACTAACAAGTCTGAAGGATCTTGTTAAAGAAATGGAATGAGGGGCCAGAACTGCCTCGTAAGTGCAAGGTTGTAAGTTTGATCCTTGGTACAAAAAAAAAAAAAGAAAGAAAGAAGGAAGGAAGGAAGGAAGGAAGGAAGGAAGGAAGAAGAAAAAGAAAAAGAAAAAAGAAAAGAAAAGAAAAAAAGAAATGGAATGAGTAAATCTTCCTTTTTTTTATGTTTTCTTCTTCTTCATCTCTTTGAGACAGACTTTCGCTATGCAGTTCAGACTGACCTTGAGCTCACTTTGTAGTCCAGGCTGGCCTCAAACTTGCAGCAATCCTCTTGCCTCAGCCTTCTCAGTGCTGGGACACAGGCATGTGCCACCATGCCCAGCAATCTTCTTATAAGTAAAATCAAATAAAAACACTTTGGGGAGGGCTGGAAATTTAGCTCAGTGGCATTAGTGTCTGCCTGGCAGGCGCTATGTCGTGAGTTCGATCCCCCTGGTACCAAAAAAGAAAAAAAAATAAATAACACACTTTGGGGAGATGTTCAAGAACAGATCATCAACGTATAAAAATTCTTCCAAATAATGGAAAACAAAAATAAAAAATATCAGGGCTAAGGATTTAGCTCAACGGCATAAACGCCTGCCTTGTAAGTGGTGGTTGTGATTTCCATCCCCAGTACCAATAAAAAAAAAAATAAAAATAAAAAACAGAAATACTTCAACTCTGACCTGCCTGGCAAGTGCAAGGTCCCGAGTTCGATTCCCAGTACTAAAAACAAACAAACAAAAACAGAAATACTTCAACTCTTGTCTAGAAGGCAAGTATATCCTTGATTCTCAAATGGACAGTAAAACAGAAAACAAAATTACGAGCCATAAGTTCAAAATTCCCAAACAAAACATTACCCAACTATAGTAGAGCTTTTTTTTTAATAGTAGCTTTTTAAACACCCCAAAAGCTGGCACGGTGGCACTTGCCTATGATTCTGGCACTTGGGAGGCGGAAGTAGGAGGGTCACCTTGAGTTCAAGGCCAGCCTGGGCTCCATAGTGAGTTCAAGGCCAGCCTGAACTACATAGCAAGACCCTGTCTCAAAATACCACAATAAAAAGCAAAACAAAACAAAAAGAAAGAAAAGAGAGAAGAAAAATAAGAGCCTAAAAATAGACTCACAAAATAATTTTCAACAAAGATACCACAACTAGTCACTGAAAAAAGTAAGGTTTTTAAAATAAATGATAATGGAGCAATTAGTAATTATATGGGAAAACAAAACAAAATTTTGACCTTTATAAAACACAAAAATTGAAAAAAACACATATCTGAATGTGAAAAGCTAAAATAATAATGCTTCTAAAAGAAATAATTTTAAAAAAAGAAATCACTGGAGAAAATGGTGACATTCTTTGGTATAAGCAAGATTTCTTTTTAAAAAATTTTTTTGTTATTTATTAAGATTTCTTAATTATGATCAAACAGTACTAACCATTAAAATACTGACAAATTAAAAAATAAGTACATAAATAAACAAAATACCGATCAACTGTACAGTACTTGGTCTAAATTAAGAACACATGCTCATTGAAATAGGATATTAAGAAAGTAAAAGTGTGATAGACTGAGAAAATATGCACAATATGCACATCTAAAACATGACTCAGGGCCGGGGATTTAGCTTAGTGGCATAAGCGCCTGCCTGGCAAGCCTGAGATTGTGAGTTCAATCCCCAGTACCAAAAAAAAAAAAAGACTCAAATTCAGCACATATGAAAATTCAAGCTATTTAAAATTTTTTTTATTTTAAAAATTGAACAAGACTCAGTATCACAAAAGGATCTAGTCAGGAGGTCAACAAAAACAGAAAAGTGATGGGCTGGGAATTTAGCCTGCCTGGCAAGTGTGAGGTTGAGAGTTCAGCCTCTGGGGAGTGGGGAGGAGACAGAAAAGTGTGTCTGACATGACTTCTCCGTCAGGAAAATAAATTTATTAAAAATAAAATAATCATTTGTCAATGGGGAAATGCAATTAAAATCAAAATCAAATACTTCTAAAATACAACAGTAGAGTGGCTAAAATTAAAAACTTGACAGAGAAAATGTACAATCTTAACCAGGAATGGTGGTCCATGCCTATAATCCCAGCATTCAAGAGGCTGAGGCAGGAGGATTTTTGTAATTTGAGACCTTTCTGGGCTACAAAATGAACTAAAGGCCAGCTCGAACTGCATAGTGAGACTGTCTCAAAAAGACAAAAAAAAAAAAAAAAAAAAAAAAAAAAAAAAAAAAAAAGAAAAGAAAAGAAAAAAGACTAACGACGTGAACAGAAACTTCTCAGAAAAGGAAACACATAAGATCAATTCACATATGAAAACATTTGTAAGTATGTTTGTAATAACAATAATTCAAATTAAGATGGCAATGAGCCAGGTGTGGTGGCAAATACCTGAACTCCCAACACTGGGAAGCTGAGGCAGGAGGGTCATAAACTGAAGCTCAGCCTGGGCAACTTAGGGATTTGGTGAGAACTTGTCTCAAAATAAAAAAGGCCTGGGGATATAGCTCAGGGATAAGGGTCCAATCCCTAGCACTGAAAGAAGTAAAAGAAGAAGAGGAAGAAGGAGGAAGAGGAGGAAGAAAAGTCTAATGTCACAAAAGGTTGAGTAGGACATAAATCAGAAGGAACTCATATCATGCTGAGATGGGAACAGAAAACAATTTGTCATATTGTGCAAATGAAAACATGCATATTACAGCACCACAATTCTACTCTGAGGTTTATACTCTGAAGAAATTCTGGCAAACGTGCCAAAAGTTGTATACAAGACTGTTCACAGTGGTATTCTTCATGGTAGTTGTTATGGCTTGTGCCTAGATGTTCCCCCAAACCCTCATGCAGTCATGGGGGGGTGGGCTTTTTAGAGGTGGCTGAATCTAGAGTGTGTGATGCTGGGATCAAGGGTGCATGAGTAGTAAATTAGTCCTCTGGTTGGTTTGGCACAGTTCTGGCTAGGATTAAGGGTGTGAGTGCTACACCTGCTGTAGGTCCAGTAACCAGCATGCAACATGAGGGACAGAAAGAGGCTTGTCTTTTTCCCTTGTTACTTTTGCTATCTTGTGGGACCCACGAACTGTCTCCTTTGCAACTGCCCCTATGCCACCATCTTGCTTGGAGCCAGCTGATTATGGACTGAAATCTCTACAAAATGTGAGCCAAATAAACCTTTCCCTCTTTAGCTTTGGATGTTGGGTATTTTGTCTTAGCAACATGAAAAGTAACTAAGACAACAACAAAGAAAGAAAACTATCCAAATATCTATCAATGGAAGTGTAAAATTTAAATGAACAGATGATACTTGCAATGGAAATAAAAATGAAAAACAAGGTTGAACAAAAATGCAAGTTGTATAAAATTTTGTACAACATGACATCCTTGCTTTCAAACTCAGAAACAGGGCTAGGGAAAGAGCTCAGTGGCACAAGCACTGTCTGGCAAGTGCAAGGTCTTGAGTTTGATTCTTGGTGCTAAATAAATAAATAAAAGAAAAAAAGAAAAACAAAACAAGACAAAACAAAAAAACCCTCAGAAATAAAAATAAAACATTAATAAGTAAGGCATATTTTATGCCAAAACAATTTTTTTCTGGTGCTAAGGGTTGAACTCGGTAACTCTACTTTTGGACTACATTTCTCGCCCTTTTTATATTTTATTTTGAGACAGGGTCTCCATAAACTACTTTAAGCCTGCCTGCTGTAGCCTCCCACCAGCTGTGGTTACAGATGCGCACCACCACACTGAGTATGTTAAAGCAGTTTTTAAGGGCTGGTAATAGAATACTTGACTAGCATGTGTGAAGATCTGAGTTGATCCCAGAATCAGAAACATTAAGATAAATTAGCAATACACAGAATTCAAGATATTGATCACCTCTGGTAGGAAGGCAAGGGAATAAGAGAAAGGGAGATCACATGAGCAAAGGTAAAGATACTGGTGAGGTCTAGGTCTTGAGATGGGTAGATAATTTATTGTGTATAATTCAGGCCTTGAACTCACTATGTATCTCTGGCTGGCCTCGAACGTGGAGCATTTCTCCTGCCTCAGCCTCCCAAGTGTTGGAATTATAGGTGGATGCCACCATACCTGGCTCTTTTTTTTTTTTTTTTTTTGGTACCGGGGATGGAACTCATGACTGCACGCTTGCAAGGTCGGCTGCTGAGCTAAATCTCTGGCCCTTTTTTTGTCTGTTTGACACAGGGTTTTGATATGTAGTTCAAGCTGGCCTCAAACTCATAGCAATCCTCTGGCCTTAGCCTCCCAAATGTCAGGGTTACAGGAATATGTCACCACCCCTGTCTCATACCTGGGTCTCGTTTATAATATCATATGAAAAAGACATGAGGAAAAATACAACAGAAAATATTAACAACTCTGGCAAACTGGAGAGCCCAGGTCCCATTTAAGGACATCTGAATTTTCAAAAACATAAGCATCACAGTGGCCAAAGAAAATAGATTTTGGAGCTTGATTTGGCTCACGAACAGTCATCCTGCAGCCTCCTGGTTTAGTCTAATGAATCTTGGGCTCAGTCTCGGGAATTTGGTGGAGTATTGTAGCAAAAAAAAAAAAAGAAAGAAAGAAAGAAAGAAAGAAAGAAAGAAAGAAAGAAAGAAAGAAAGAAAGAAAGAAAGAAAGAAAGAAAAGAAAAA